>JAHHZJ010002448.1:0-82701 GCA_021437245.1 Aegilops speltoides
GGACCCCAAAGCGGTGAGTAATAGTCCATGAAAGCGGGCGAATCGGCCAAAAGCTGCGAGTGTTGATGGCCAAACCGTAAGCGCACCACGAGGTTCGTTAACCATGGAAACCACTCGGGACCCCAAAGCGGTGAGTAATAGTCCATGAAGCGGGCGAATCGGCCAAAGCTGCGGTGTTGATGGCCAAACACGTAAAAGCGCACCGAGAGGTTCGTTAACCATGAAACCACTCGGGACCCCAAAGCGGTGAGTAATAGTCCATGAAAGCGGGCGAGAATCGGCCAAAGCTGCGAGTGTTGATGGCCGACACGTAAGCGCACCCAGGGTTCGTTAACCATGGAAACCACTCGGGACCCCAAAGCGGTGAGTAATAGTCCATGAAAGCGGGCGAGAATCGGCCAAAGCTGCGAGTGTTGATGGCCAACACGTAAAGCGCACCACAGGGTTCGTTAACCATGGAAACCACTCGGGACCCCAAAGCGGTGAGTAATAGTCCATGAAAGCGGGCGAGAATCGGCCAAAAGCTGCAGTGTTGATGGCCAAACCGTAAGCGCACCACGAGGGTTCGTTAACCATGGAAACCACTCGGGACCCCAAAGCGGTGAGTAATAGTCCATGAAGCGGGCGAATCGGCCAAAGCTGCGGTGTTGATGGCCGACACGTAAAGCGCACCTTGGGGTTCGTTAACCATGGAAACCACTCGGGACCCCAAAGCGGTGAGTAATAGTCCATGAAGCGGGCGAATCGGCAAAAGCTGCGAGTGTTGATGTTGATGGTTCCAAACCGAAAAACGCACCAAGAGGTTCGTTAACCATGGAAACCACTCGGGACCCCAAAGCGGTGAGTAATAGTCCATGAAGCGGGCGAGAATTGGCCAAACCTGCCAGTGTTGATGACCGACACGTAAACGCACCACAGGGTTCGTTAACCATGGAAACCACTCCGGGACCCCAAAACAGTGAGTAATAGTCCATGAAACGGGCCAGAATCGGCCAAAACTGCGAGTGTTGATGACCGACACGTAAACGCACCACAGGGTTCGTTAACCATGGAAACCACTCCGGGACCCCAAAACAGTGAGTAATAGTCCATGAAACGGGCCAGAATCGGCCAAAACTGCAAGTGTTGATGGCCAACACGTAAAGCGCACCGAGGGTTCGTTAACCATGGAAACCACTCCGGGACCCCAAAACAGTGAGTAATAGTCCATGAAACGGGCCAGAATCGGCCAAAACTGCCAGTGTTGATGACCGACACGTAAGCGCACCACAGGGTTCGTTAACCATGGAAACCACTCTAGGACCCCAAAACAATGAGTAATAGTCCATGAAAGCGGGCGAAGCGGGCGAGTGAATCGGCCAAAAGCTGCAGTGTTGATGGCGGTGAGTAATAGTCCGTAAGCGGGCACCACGAGGTTCGTTAACCATGGAAACCACTCGGGACCCCAAAGCGGTGAGTAATAGTCCATGAAGCGGGCGAGAATCGGCCAAAGCTGCGAGTGTTGATGGCCAAACCGTAAGCGCACCACAGGGTTCGTTAACCATGGAAACCACTCGGGACCCCAAAGCGGTGAGTAATAGTCCATGAAAGCGGGCGAGAATCGGCCAAAACTGCGGTGTTGATGGCCGACACGTAAAGCGGACCACAGGGTTAGGTTAACCATGGAAACCACTCCGGGACCCCAAAGCGGTGAGTAATAGTCCAAAAGCGGGCGAGAATCGGCCAAAAGCTGCGAGTGTTGATGGCCAAACACGTAAAGCGCACCACGAGGGTTCGTTAACCATGGAAACCACTCGGGACCCCAAAGCGGTGAGTAATAGTCCATGAAGCGGGCGAGAATCGGCCAAAGCTGCAAGTGTTGATGGCCAAACACGTAAGCGCACCACGAGGTTCGTTAACCATGGAAACCACTCGGGACCCCAAAGCGGTGAGTAATAGTCCATGAAGCGGGCGAGAATCGGCCAAAAGCTGCAAGTGTTGATGGCCAAACACGTAGCGCGCACCACGAGGTTCGTTAACCATGGAAACCACTCGGGACCCCAAAGCGGTGAGTAATAGTCCATGAAGCGGGCGAGAATCGGCCAAAGCTGCGAGTGTTGATGGCCAAACACGTAAGCACCACAGGGTTCGTTAACCATGGAAACCACTCGGGACCCCAAAGCGGTGAGTAATAGTCCATGAAAGCGGGCGAATCGGCCAAAGCTGCAAGTGTTGATGGCCAAACACGTAAAGCGCACCACGGGTTCGTTAACCATGGAAACCACTCGGGACCCCAAAGCGGTGAGTAATAGTCCATGAAAGCGGGCGAGAATCGGCCAGTGTTGATGCTGCACACCAAGTGTTGATGGACCCCCAAACGGGCGTAAGCGCACCACGAGGTTCGTTAACCATGGAAACCACTCGGGACCCCAAAGCGGTGAGTAATAGTCCATGAAGCGGGCGAGAATCGGCCAAAAGCTGCGAGTGTTGATGGCCGACACGTAAGCGCACCACAGGGTTCGTTAACCATGGAAACCACTCGGGACCCCAAAACAGTGAGTAATAGTCCATGAAACGGGCCAGAATCGGCCAAAACTGCAAGTGTTGATGGCCAAACACGTAAGCGCACCTTGAGGTTCGTTAACCATGGAAACCACTCCGGGACCCCAAAGCGGTGAGTAATAGTCCATGAAGCGGGCGAATCGGCCAAAAGCTGCGAGTGTTGATGGCCAAACCGTAAAGCGCACCACGAGGTTCGTTAACCATGGAAACCACTCGGGACCCCAAAGCGGTGAGTAATAGTCCATGAAAGCGGGCGAGAATCGGCCAAAAGCTGCAAGTGTTGATGGCCAAACACGTAAAGCGCACCACGAGGGTTCGTTAACCATGGAAACCACTCCGGGACCCCAAAGCGGTGAGTAATAGTCCATGAAAGAATCGGCCAAAAGCTGCGAGTGTTGATGGCCAAACACGTAAATCGGTTAACCATGGAAACCACTCCGGGACCCCAAAGCGGTGAGTAATAGTCCATGAATCGGATGAAACACGTAAAGCACACCTTGGGTTCGTTAACCATGGAAACCACTTCGGGACCCCAAAACAGTGAGTAATAGTCCATGAAACGGGCCAGAATCGGCCAAAACTGCCAGTGTTGATGACCAACACGTAAACGCACCACAGGGTTCGTTAACCATGGAAACCACTCCGGGACCCCAAAACAGTGAGTAATAGTCCATGAAAGCGGGCGAGAATCGGCCAAAAGCTGCGAGTGTTGATGGCCAAACACGTAAGCGCACCACGAGGTTCGTTAACCATGGAAACCACTCGGGACCCCAAAGCGGTGAGTAATAGTCCATGAAAGCGGGCGAGAATCGGCCAAAAGCTGCAGTGTTGATGGCCAAACACGTAAAGCGCACCACAGGGTTCGTTAACCATGGAAACCACTCGGGACCCCAAAGCGGTGAGTAATAGTCCATGAAAGCGGGCGAGAATCGGCCAAAGCTGCGAGTGTTGATGGCCAAACCGTAAGCGCACCACGAGGGTTCGTTAACCATGGAAACCACTCGGGACCCCAAAGCGGTGAGTAATAGTCCATGAAGCGGGCGGGCGAGAATCGGCCAAAAGCTGCCCCAAAGTGTTGATGGCCAAACACGTAAAGCGCACCACGAGGTTCGTTAACCATGGAAACCACTCGGGACCCCAAAGCGGTGAGTAATAGTCCATGAAGCGGGCGAGAATCGGCAAAAAGCTGCGTGGCGCGCACCAAGTGTTGATGGACCCCAAAGCGGTGAGTAATAGTCCGTAAAGCGGGCACGTAAACACCACGGGGTTCGTTAACCATGGAAACCACTCGGGACCCCAAAGCGGTGAGTAATAGTCCATGAAGCGGGCGAGAATCGGCCAAAAGCTGCGAGTGTTGATGGCCAAACACGTAAGCGCACCACGAGGGTTCGTTAACCATGGAAACCACTCGGGACCCCAAAGCGGTGAGTAATAGTCCATGAAAGCGGGCGAGAATCGGCCAAAGCTGCAAGTGTTGATGGCCAAACACGTAAGCGCACCACGAGGGTTCGTTAACCATGAAACCACTCGGGACCCCAAAGCGGTGAGTAATAGTCCATGAAGCGGGCGAGAATCGGCCAAAAGCTGCAAGTGTTGATGGCCCGACACGTAAGCGCACCACAGGGTTCGTTAACCATGGAAACCACTCGGGACCCCAAAGCGGTGAGTAATAGTCCATGAAAGCGGGCGAGAATCGGCCAAAAGCTGCGAGTGTTGATGGCCGACACGTAAGCGCACCACGAGGTTCGTTAACCATGGAAACCACTCGGGACCCCAAAGCGGTGAGTAATAGTCCATGAAAGCGGGCGAGAAGAATCGGCCAAAGCTGCGCGTTCGTTAACCATGGAAGTGTTGATGGCCAACACGTAAAGCGCACCATAGGGTTCGTTAACCATGGAAACCACTCCGGGACCCCAAAGCGGTGAGTAATAGTCCATGAAAGCGGGCGAGAATCGGCCAAAAGCTGCAGTGTTGATGGCCAAACACGTAAGCGGACCACAGGGTTCGTTAACCATGGAAATCACCGGGACCCCAAAGCGGTGAGTAATAATCCATGAAAGCGGGCGAGAATCGGCCAAAAGCTGCGAGTGTTGATGGCCAAACACGTAAGCGCACCACGAGGTTCGTTAACCATGGAAACCACTCGGGACCCCAAAGCGGTGAGTAATAGTCCATGAAAGCGGGCGAGAATCGGCCAAAAGCTGCAAGTGTTGATGGCCAAACACGTAAGCGCACCACAGGGTTCGTTAACCATGGAAACCACTCGGGACCCCAAAGCGGTGAGTAATAGTCCATGAAGCGGGCGAGAATCGGCCAAAGCTGCGAGTGTTGATGGCCAAACATGAAAAAGCGCACCACAGCGGGGTTCGTTAACCATGGAAACCACTCGGGACCCCAAAGCGGTGAGTAATAGTCCATGAAAGCGGGCGAGAATCGGCCAAAAGCTGCGAGTGTTGATGGCCAAACACGTAAGCGCACCACAGGGTTCGTTAACCATGGAAACCACTCCGGGACCCCAAAGCGGTGAGTAATAGTCCATGAAAGCGGGCGAATCGGCCAAAAGCTGCGAGTGTTGATGGCCAAACACGTAAGCGCACCACGAGGTTCGTTAACCATGGAAACCACTCGGGACCCCAAAGCGGTGAGTAATAGTCCATGAAAGCGGGCGAGAATCGGCCAAAAGCTGCGAGTGTTGATGGCCAAACACGTAAGCGCACCACGAGGTTCGTTAACCATGAAACCACTCGGGACCCCAAAGCGGTGAGTAATAGTCCATGAAGCGGGCGAGAATCGGCCAAAAGCTGCGAGTGTTGATGGCCAAACCGTAAAGCGCACCAAGGTTCGTTAACCATGGAAACCACTCGGGACCCCAAAGCGGTGAGTAATAGTCCATGAAGCGGGCGAGAATCGGCCACACACGTAAAGCGGGTTCGTTAACCATGGAAACCACTCGGGACCCCAAAGCGGTGAGTAATAGTCCATGAAGCGGGCGAGAATCGGCCAAAGCTGCAAGTGTTGATGGCCAAACACGTAAGCGCACCACAGGGTTCGTTAACCATGGAAACCACTCGGGACCCCAAAGCGGTGAGTAATAGTCCATGAAAGCGGGCGAGAATCGGCCAAAAGCTGCGAGTGTTGATGGCCAAACACGTAAGCGCACCACGAGGGTTCGTTAACCATGGAAACCACTCGGGACCCCAAAGCGGTGAGTAATAGTCCATGAAAGCGGGCGAGAATCGGCCAAAAGCTGCGAGTGTTGATGGCCGACACGTAAGCGCACCACGAGGTTCGTTAACCATGGAAACCACTCGGGACCCCAAAGCGGTGAGTAATAGTCCATGAAGCGGGCGAGAATCGGCCAAAGCTGCGAGTGTTGATGGCCAAACCGTAAAGCGCACCACGAGGTTCGTTAACCATGGAAACCACTCGGGACCCCAAAGCGGTGAGTAATAGTCCATAAGCGGGCGAATCCAAAGCTGCAGTGTTGAAGCGGGCGAGGTTCGTTAACAATTATGGAAACCAATCGGGACCCCAAAGCGGTGAGTAATAGTCCATGAAAGCGGGCGAGAATCGGCCAAAAGCTGCAGTGTTGATGGCCAAACACGTAAGCGCACCACAGGGTTCGTTAACCATGGAAACCACTCGGGACCCCAAAGCGGTGAGTAATAGTCCATGAAAGCGGGCGAGAATCGGCCAAAAGCTGCGAGTGTTGATGGCCAAACACGTAAGCGCACCACAGGGTTCGTTAACCATGGAAACCACTCGGGACCCCAAAGCGGTGAGTAATAGTCCATGAAGCGGGCGAGAATCGGCCAAAAGCTGCGGTGTTGATGGCCGACGGGCGTAAGCGCACGTAAAGCGCACCACGAGGTTCGTTAACCATGGAAACCACTCGGGACCCCAAAGCGGTGAGTAATAGTCCATGAAAGCGGGCGAGAATCGGCCAAAGCTGCGAGTGTTGATGGCCAAACACGTAAAGCGCACCACGAGGTTCGTTAACCATGGAAACCACTCCGGGACCCCAAAGCGGTGAGTAATAGTCCATAACCATGAAAAAGCGGGCGGTGAGAATCGTCCCAAAGCGAATCGGCAAGTGTTGATGGCCAAACACGTAAGCGCACCACGAGGTTCGTTAACCATGGAAACCACTCGGGACCCCAAAGCGGTGAGTAATAGTCCATGAAAGCGGGCGAGAATCGGCCAAAGCTGCGGTGTTGATGGCCAAAACCGTAAGCGGACCACAGGGTTCGTTAACCATGGAAATCACCGGGACCCCAAAGCGGTGAGTAATAATCCATGAAAGCGGGCGAGAATCGGCCAAAAGCTGCGAGTGTTGATGGCCGACACGTAAGCGCACCACGAGGTTCGTTAACCATGGAAACCACTCGGGACCCCAAAGCGGTGAGTAATAGTCCATGAAGCGGGCGAGAATCGGCCAAAGCTGCAAGTGTTGATGGCCAAACACGTAAGCGCACCACAGGGTTCGTTAACCATGGAAACCACTCGGGACCCCAAAGCGGTGAGTAATAGTCCATGAAAGCGGGCGAGAATCGGCCAAAAGCTGCAGTGTTGATGGCCAAACACGTAAAGCGCACCACGGGGTTCGTTAACCATGGAAACCACTCGGGACCCCAAAGCGGTGAGTAATAGTCCATGAAAGCGGGCGAGAATCGGCCAAAGCTGCGAGTGTTGATGGCCAAACCGTAAAGCGCACCACGAGGTTCGTTAACCATGAGAAACCACGGGCGGGACCCCAAAGCGGTGAGTAATAGTCCATGAAAGCGGGCCCCAAATCGGTGAGTAATAGTCTGCGAAAGTGTTGATGGCCAAACTGCGTAAGCGTAAACACACACGAGGTTCGTTAACCATGGAAACCACTCGGGACCCCAAAGCGGTGAGTAATAGTCCATGAAGCGGGCGAATCGGCCAAAAGCTGCGGTGTTGATGGCCAAACACGTAAAGCGCACCACGGGGTTCGTTAACCATGGAAACCACTCGGGACCCCAAAGCGGTGAGTAATAGTCCATGAAAGCGGGCGAGAATCGGCCAAAGCTGCGAGTGTTGATGGCCAAACCGTAAGCGCACCACGGGTTCGTTAACCATGGAAACCACTCGGGACCCCAAAGCGGTGAGTAATAGTCCATGAAGCGGGCGAGAATCGGCCAAAAGCTGCAAGTGTTGATGGCAAACACGTAAGCGCACCACGAGGGTTCGTTAACCATGGAAACCACTCGGGACCCCAAAGCGGTGAGTAATAGTCCATGAAAGCGGGCGAGAATCGGCCAAAGCTGCGGTGTTGAGAGCGCACCACGGGGTTCGTTAACCATGGAAACCACTCCGGGACCCCAAAGCGGTGAGTAATAGTCCATGAAAGCGGGTTGAATCGGCCAAAAGCTGTAAGTGTTGATGGCCGACCGTAAAGCGCACCACAGGGTTCGTTAACCATGGAAACCACTCGGGACCCCAAAGCGGTGAGTAATAGTCCATGAAAGCGGGCGAGAATCGGCCAAAAGCTGCGAGTGTTGATGGCCACACGTAAAGCGCACCACGAGGGTTCGTTAACCATGGAAACCACTCGGGACCCCAAAGCGGTGAGTAATAGTCCATGAAGCGGGCGAGAATCGGCCAAACTGCAAAAGTGTTGATGGCCAAACACGTAAAGCGCACCACGGGGTTCGTTAACCATGGAAACCACTCCGGGACCCCAAAACGGTGAGTAATAGTCCATGAAACGGGCCAGAATCGGCCAAAACTGCGAGTGTTGATGACCGACACGTAAACGCACCACAGGGTTCGTTAACCATGGAAACCACTCGGGACCCCAAAACAGTGAGTAATAGTCCATGAAGCGGGCGAATCGGCCAAAACTGCGAGTGTTGATGGCCAAACCGTAAAGCGCACCCACGGGTTCGTTAACCATGGAAACCACTCCGGGACCCCAAAGCGGTGAGTAATAGTCCATGAAAGCGGGCGAGAATCGGAATCGGCCAAAGTTCGTTAACCATGGAAACCACTCGGGCAAAGTGTTGATGGCCAAAACTGCAGTGTGATGGCCGACACCACGAGGTTCGTTAACCATGGAAACCACTCCGGGACCCCAAAACAGTGAGTAATAGTCCATGAAACGGGCTAGAATCGGCCAAAACTGCCAGTGTTGATGACCGACACGTAAACGCACCACGGGGTTCGTTAACCATGGAAACCACTCCAGGACCCCAAAACAGTGAGTAATAGTCCATGAAACGGGCTAGAATCGGCCAAAACTGCCAGTGTTGATGGCCAAACACGTAAGCGCACCACGGGTTCGTTAACCATGGAAACCACTCCGGGACCCCAAAGCGGTGAGTAATAGTCCATGAAAGCGGGCGAATCGGCCAAAGCTGCGGTGTTGATGGCCAAACACGTAAGCGGACCTTAGGGTTCAACAACCATGGAAATCACTCCGGGACCCCAAAGCGGTGAGTAATAATCCATGAAAGCGGGCGAGAATCGGCCAAAGCTGCGAGTGTTGATGGCCCGACACGTAAGCGCACCACGAGGTTCGTTAACCATGGAAACCACTCGGGACCCCAAAGCGGTGAGTAATAGTCCATGAAAGCGTGGCGCGAATCGGCGTTAACCATGGAAAAGCTGCAAAGTGTTGATGGCCGAAAACCGTAAGCGCACCACACAGGGTTCGTTAACCATGGAAACCACTCGGGACCCCAAAGCGGTGAGTAATAGTCCATGAAAGCGGGGCGAATCGGCCAAAAGCTGCGGTGTTGATGGCCAAACACGTAAAGCGCACCACGAGGGTTCGTTAACCATGGAAACCACTCGGGACCCCAAAGCGGTGAGTAATAGTCCATGAAAGCGGGCGAGAATCGGCCAAAAGCTGCAAGTGTTGATGGCCAAACCGTAAAGCGCACCACGAGGTTCGTTAACCATGGAAACCACTCGGGACCCCAAAGCGGTGAGTAATAGTCCATGAAAGCGGGCGAGAATCGGCCAAAAGCTGCGAGTGTTGATGGCCAAACACGTAAGCGCACCACAGGGTTCGTTAACCATGGAAACCACTCGGGACCCCAAAGCGGTGAGTAATAGTCCATGAAAGCGGGCGAGAATCGGCCAAAAGCTGCGAGTGTTGATGGCCAAACACGTAAGCGCACCACGAGGTTCGTTAACCATGGAAACCACTCGGGACCCCAAAGCGGTGAGTAATAGTCCATGAAAGCGGGCGAGAATCGGCCAAAGCTGCAAGTGTTGATGGCCAAACACGTAAGCGCACCACGAGGTTCGTTAACCATGGAAACCACTCGGGACCCCAAAGCGGTGAGTAATAGTCCATGAAGCGGGCGAATCGGAATCGGCCAAAAGCTGCGGTGAGTAATAGTGTTGATGGCCAAACACGTAAAGCGCACCACGGGTTCGTTAACCATGGAAACCACTCGGGACCCCAAAGCGGTGAGTAATAGTCCATGAAAGCGGGCGAGAATCGGCAAAAGCTGCGAGTGTTGATGGCCAAACACGTAAAGCGCACCACGAGGTTCGTTAACCATGGAAACCACTCGGGACCCCAAAGCGGTGAGTAATAGTCCATGAAAGCGGGCGAGAATCGGCCAAAGCTGCGAGTGTTGATGGCCAAACCGTAAGCGCACCACAGGGTTCGTTAACCATGGAAACCACTCGGGACCCCAAAGCGGTGAGTAATAGTCCATGAAAGCGGGCGAGAATCGGCCAAAGCTGCAAGTGTTGATGGCCAAACACGTAAGCGCACCACGAGGTTCGTTAACCATGGAAACCACTCGGGACCCCAAAGCGGTGAGTAATAGTCCATGAAGCGGGCGGGCGCCAAAGAATCGGCCAAAACTGCAAAGTGTTGATGGCCAAAACGCAGTGTTGAAGCGCACCACACAGGGTTCGTTAACCATGAAACCACTCCGGGACCCCAAAGCGGTGAGTAATAGTCCATGAAGCGGGCGAATCGGCCAAAGCTGCAAGTGTTGATGGCCAAACACGTAAGCGCACCACGGGGTTCGTTAACCATGGAAACCACTCGGGACCCCAAAGCGGTGAGTAATAGTCCATGAAGCGGGCGAGAATCGGCCAAAGCTGCGGTGTTGATGGCCAAACACGTAAGCGCACCAGGGTTCGTTAACCATGGAAACCACTCGGGACCCCAAAGCGGTGAGTAATAGTCCATGAAGCGGGCGAGAATCGGCCAAAAGCTGCGAGTGTTGATGGCCGACACGTAAAGCGCACCACGAGGTTCGTTAACCATGGAAACCACTCGGGACCCCAAAGCGGTGAGTAATAGTCCATGAAAGCGGGCGAGAATCGGCCAAAGCTGCGAGTGTTGATGGCCAAACGTAAGCAAACACGTAAGCGCACCAGGGTTCGTTAACCATGGAAACCACTCCGGGACCCCAAAGCGGTGAGTAATAGTCCATGAAGCGGGCGAATCGGCCAAAAGCTGCAGTGTTGATGGCCAAACACGTAAGCGGACCTTGGGGTTCAACAACCATGGAAATCACCGGGACCCCAAAGCGGTGAGTAATAATCCAAAAGCGGGCGAATCGGCCAAAAGCTGCGAGTGTTGATGGCCAAACACGTAAGCGCACCACGAGGTTCGTTAACCATGGAAACCACTCGGGACCCCAAAGCGGTGAGTAATAGTCCATGAAGCGGGCGAGAATCGGCAAAAGCTGCAAGTGTTGATGGCCAAACACGTAAGCGCACCACGAGGTTCGTTAACCATGGAAACCACTCGGGACCCCAAAGCGGTGAGTAATAGTCCATGAAGCGGGCGAGAATCGGCCAAAACTGCGAGTGTTGATGGCCAAACACGTAAGCGCACCACGAGGGTTCGTTAACCATGGAAACCACTCGGGACCCCAAAGCGGTGAGTAATAGTCCATGAAAGCGGGCGAGAATCGGCCAAAAGCTGCGAGTGTTGATGGCCAAACACGTAAAGCGCACCACGAGGGTTCGTTAACCATGGAAACCACTCGGGACCCCAAAGCGGTGAGTAATAGTCCATGAAGCGGGCGAAAATCGGTCCATGAAGCGGGCGAAATCGGCCAAAACTGCGAGTGTTGATGGCCAAACACGTAAAGCGCACCACAGGGTTCGTTAACCATGGAAACCACTCGGGACCCCAAAGCGGTGAGTAATAGTCCATGAAAGCGGGCGAGAATCGGCCAAAAGCTGCAAGTGTTGATGGCCAAACACGTAAGCGCACCACGAGGTTCGTTAACCATGGAAACCACTCGGGACCCCAAAGCGGTGAGTAATAGTCCATGAAAGCGGGCGAGAATCGGCCAAAAGCTGCGAGTGTTGATGGCCGACCGTAAGCGCACCACGAGGTTCGTTAACCATGGAAACCACCGGGACCCCAAAGCGGTGAGTAATAGTCCATGAAAGCGGGCGAGAATCGGCCAAAAGCTGCGGTGTTGATGGCCGACACGTAAGCGCACCACAGGGTTCGTTAACCATGGAAACCACTCGGGACCCCAAAGCGGTGAGTAATAGTCCATGAAAGCGGGCGAATCGGCCAAAAGCTGCGAGTGTTGATGGCCGACATGAAGCGGGCGTAAGCGCACCACCAGGGTTCGTTAACCATGGAAACCACTCGGGACCCCAAAGCGGTGAGTAATAGTCCATGAAGCGGGCGAATCGGAATCGGCCAAAGCTGCGAGTGTTGATG
Source organism: Aegilops speltoides (assembly GCA_021437245.1). Lineage (NCBI taxonomy): Eukaryota > Viridiplantae > Streptophyta > Magnoliopsida > Poales > Poaceae > Aegilops > Aegilops speltoides. The sequence goes on from JAHHZJ010002448.1 coordinate 12,227, forward strand.
GCCAGTAAACCATAAAGCGCACACGAGGTTCGTTAACCATGGAAACCACTCGGGACCCCAAAGCGGTGAGTAATAGTCCATGAAAGCGGGCGAGAATCGGCCAAAGCTGCAGTGTTGATGGCCAAACACGTAAAAGCGCACCGAGGGTTCGTTAACCATGGAAACCACTCGGGACCCCAAAGCGGTGAGTAATAGTCCATGAAAGCGGGCGAGAATCGGCCAAAAGCTGCGAGTGTTGATGGCCAAACACGTAAGCGCACCACAGGGTTCGTTAACCATGGAAACCACTCGGGACCCCAAAGCGGTGAGTAATAGTCCATGAAAGCGGGCGAGAATCGGCCAAAGCTGCAAGTGTTGATGGCCAAACACGTAAGCGCACCTTGAGGTTCGTTAACCATGGAAACCACTCCGGGACCCCAAAGCGGTGAGTAATAGTCCATGAAAGCGGGCGAATCGGCCAAAGCTGCGAGTGTTGAGTGTTGATCCGGACCCCAAAGCGGTGAGTAATAGTCCATGAAGCGGGCGAGATCGGCCAAAACTGCAGTGTTGATGGCCAAACCGTAAAAGCGGGTTCGTTAACCATGGAAACCACTCGGGACCCCAAAGCGGTGAGTAATAGTCCATGAAGCGGGCGAGAATCGGCCAAACTGCAGTGTTGATGGCCAAACACGTAAGCGCACCACAGGGTTCGTTAACCATGGAAACCACTCGGGACCCCAAAGCGGTGAGTAATAGTCCATGAAAGCGGGCGAGAATCGGCCAAAGCTGCGAGTGTTGATGGCCAAACGTAAAGCGCACCACAGGGTTCGTTAACCATGGAAACCACTCCTGGACCCCAAAACAGTGAGTAATAGTCCATGAAACGGGCCAGAATCGGCCAAAACTGCGAGTGTTGATGACCAACACGTAAACGCACCACAAGGTTCGTTAACCATGGAAACCACTCCGGGACCCCAAAACAGTGAGTAATAGTCCATGAAACGGGCCAGAATCGGCCAAAACTGCCAGTGTTGATGGCCAAACACGTAAGCGCACCACAGGGTTCGTTAACCATGGAAACCACTCGGGACCCCAAAGCGGTGAGTAATAGTCCATGAAGCGGGCGAATCGGCCAAAAGCTGCAAGTGTTGATGGCCAACACGTAAGCGCACCACAGAGGTTCGTTAACCATGGAAACCACTCGGGACCCCAAAGCGGTGAGTAATAGTCCATGAAGCGGGCGAGAATCGGAATCGGCCAAAAGCTGCGAGTGTTGATGGTGAGTAATAGTCCATGAACGAGAATCGGCCAAAAGCTGCGGTGTTGATAAGCACCACAGGGTTCGTTAACCATGGAAACCACTCGGGACCCCAAAGCGGTGAGTAATAGTCCATGAAAGCGGGCGAGAATCGGCCAAAAGCTGCAGTGTTGATGGCCAAACACGTAAAGCGCACCACGAGGTTCGTTAACCATGGAAACCACTCGGGACCCCAAAGCGGTGAGTAATAGTCCATGAAAGCGGGCGAGAATCGGCCAAAAGCTGCAGTGTTGATGGCCAAACACGTAAGCGCACCACGAGGTTCGTTAACCATGGAAACCACTCCGGGACCCCAAAGCGGTGAGTAATAGTCCATGAAAGCGGGCGAGAATCGGCCAAAAGCTGCGAGTGTTGATGGCCAAACACGTAAGCGCACCACGAGGTTCGTTAACCATGGAAACCACTCGGGACCCCAAAGCGGTGAGTAATAGTCCATGAAGCGGGCGAATCGGCCAAAACTGCGAGTGTTGATGGCCAAACACGTAAAGCGCACCACAGGGTTCGTTAACCATGGAACCACCGGGACCCAAAGCGGTGGTAATAGTCCCAAAGCGGGGTGAATAATAGCAGTGTTGATGGCCGACACGTAAGCGCAAGCGGGCGTTAACCATGGAAATCTCCGGGACCCCAAAGCGGTGAGTAATAGTCCATGAAAGCGGGCGAGAATCGGCAAAAGCTGCGAGTGTTGATGGCCAAACACGTAAAGCACCGGGTTCGTTAACCATGGAAACCACTCGGGACCCCAAAGCGGTGAGTAATAGTCCATGAAAGCGGGCGAATCGGCCAAAAGCTGCAAGTGTTGATGGCCAAACACGTAAAGCGCACCACGAGGTTCGTTAACCATGGAAACCACTCCGGGACCCCAAAGCGGTGAGTAATAGTCCATGAAGCGGGCGAGAATCGGCCAAAACTGCGGTGTTGATGGCCAAACCGTAAAGCACCACAGGGTTCGTTAACCATGGAAACCACTCGGGACCCCAAAGCGGTGAGTAATAGTCCATGAAGCGGGCGAGAATCGGCCAAAAGCTGCGAGTGTTGATGGCCAAACACGTAAGCGCACCACGAGGGTTCGTTAACCATGGAAACCACTCGGGACCCCAAAGCGGTGAGTAATAGTCCATGAAGCGGGCGAGAATCGGCCAAAGCTGCGGTGTTGATGGCCAAACACGTAAAGCGGCACCAGTGTTGATGGGTTCGTTAACCATGGAAACCACTCGGGACCCCAAAGCGGTGAGTAATAGTCCATGAAAGCGGGCGAGAATCGGCCAAAAGCTGCAGTGTTGATGGCCAAACCGTAAGCGCACCACGAGGTTCGTTAACCATGGAAACCACTCGGGACCCCAAAGCGGTGAGTAATAGTCCATGAAGCGGGCGAGAATCGGCCAAAGCTGCGAGTGTTGATGGCCAAACACGTAAAGCGCACCACGAGGTTCGTTAACCATGGAAACCACTCGGGACCCCAAAGCGGTGAGTAATAGTCCATGAAGCGGGCGAGAATCGGCCAAAGCTGCGGTGTTGATGGTGAGTAAACACGTAAGCGGACCTTAGGGTTCATTAACCATGGAAACCACTCCGGGACCCCAAAGCGGTGAGTAATAATCCATGAAAGCGGGCGAGAATCGGCCAAAAGCTGCGAGTGTTGATGGCCGACCGTAAGCGCACCACAGGGTTCGTTAACCATGGAAACCACTCGGGACCCCAAAGCGGTGAGTAATAGTCCATGAAGCGGGCGAATCGGCCAAAAGCGCAAGTGTTGATGGCCAACACGTAAGCGCGCACCACGAGGTTCGTTAACCATGGAAACCACTCGGGACCCCAAAGCGGTGAGTAATAGTCCATGAAGCGGGCGAGAATCGGCCAAAACTGCGGTGTTGATGGCCGACCGTAAGCGCACCACAGGGTTCGTTAACCATGGAAACCACTCGGGACCCCAAAGCGGTGAGTAATAGTCCATGAAGCGGGCGAGAATCGGCCAAAAGCTGCGAGTGTTGATGGCCGACACGTACGGGTTCGCGGGACCACGGTGGTTCAGTGTTGTTAACCATGGAAACCACTCGGGACCCCAAAGCGGTGAGTAATAGTCCATGAAGCGGGCGAGAATCGGCCAAAGCTGCAGTGTTGATGGCCCGACACGTAAGCGCACCACAGGGTTCGTTAACCATGGAAACCACTCGGGACCCCAAAGCGGTGAGTAATAGTCCATGAAAGCGGGCGAGAATCGGCCAAAACTGCGAGTGTTGATGGCCAAACACGTAAGCGCACCACAGGGTTCGTTAACCATGGAAACCACTCGGGACCCCAAAGCGGTGAGTAATAGTCCATGAAGCGGGCGAGAATCGGCCAAAGCTGCAAGTGTTGATGGCCAAACACGTAAGCGCACCACGAGGGTTCGTTAACCATGGAAACCACTCGGGACCCCAAAGCGGTGAGTAATAGTCCATGAAGCGGGCGAGAATCGGCCAAAGCTGCGAGTGTTGATGGCCAAACACGTAAAGCGCACCACGAGGTTCGTTAACCATGGAAACCACTCCGGGACCCCAAAGCGGTGAGTAATAGTCCATGAAAGCGGGCGAGAATCGGCCAAAAGCTGCGACCCCAAAGTGTTGATGGCCAAATCGCAAAAGCACCACAGGGTTCGTTAACCATGGAAACCACTCGGGACCCCAAAGCGGTGAGTAATAGTCCATGAAAGCGGGCGAGAATCGGCCAAAGCTGCAAGTGTTGATGGCCAAACCGTAAAGCGCACCACGAGGGTTCGTTAACCATGGAAACCACTCGGGACCCCAAAGCGGTGAGTAATAGTCCATGAAAGCGGGCGAGAATCGGCCAAAAGCTGCGAGTGTTGATGGCCCGACACGTAAAGCGCACCACAGGGTTCGTTAACCATGGAAACCACTCGGGACCCCAAAGCGGTGAGTAATAGTCCATGAAAGCGGGCGAGAATCGGCCAAAGCTGCGAGTGTTGATGGCCACACGTAAAGCGCACCACGAGGTTCGTTAACCATGGAAACCACTCGGGACCCCAAAGCGGTGAGTAATAGTCCATGAAAGCGGGCGCGAATCGGCCAAAGCTGCGGTGTTGATGCAAACACGTGACCTTGAGGTTCAACAATTATGACCGGGACCCCAAAGCGGTGAGTAATAATCCAAAAGCGGGCGAGAATCGGCCAAAAGCGCGTGTTGATGGCCGACACGTAAGCGCACCACGAGGTTCGTTAACCATGGAAACCACTCCGGGACCCCAAAGCGGTGAGTAATAGTCCATGAAAGCGGGCGAATCGGCCAAAAGCTGCAAGTGTTGATGGCCAAACCGTAAGCGCACCACGAGGTTCGTTAACCATGGAAACCACTCCGGGACCCCAAAGCGGTGAGTAATAGTCCATGAAAGCGGGCGAGAATCGGCAAAAGCTGCAAGTGTTGATGGCCAAACACGTAAAGCGCACCAGGGTTCGTTAACCATGGAAACCACTCGGGACCCCAAAGCGGTGAGTAATAGTCCATGAAAGCGGGCGAGAATCGGCCAAAAGCTGCAGTGTTGATGGCCAAACCGTAAGCGCACCACGAGGTTCGTTAACCATGGAAACCACTCGGGACCCCAAAGCGGTGAGTAATAGTCCATGAAAGCGGGCGAGAATCGGCCAAAACTGCAAGTGTTGATGGCCAAACACGTAAGCGCACCTTGAGGGTTCGTTAACCATGGAAACCACTCGGGACCCCAAAGCGGTGAGTAATAGTCCATGAAAGCGGGCGAGAATCGGCCAAAGCTGCGAGTGTTGATGGCCAAACACGTGGAAAAGCGTAATAGTCCACCGAATCGGCCAAAGCTGCGAGTGTTGATGGGGTAAGGTTCGTTAACCATGGAAACCACTCGGGACCCCAAAGCGGTGAGTAATAGTCCATGAAGCGGGCGAATCGGCCAAGCTGCAAGTGTTGATGGCCAAACACGTAAGCGCACCACGAGGTTCGTTAACCATGGAAACCACTCGGGACCCCAAAGCGGTGAGTAATAGTCCATGAAGCGGGCGAGAATCGGCCAAAAGCTGCAGTGTTGATGGCCAAACACGTAAGCGCACCTTAGGGTTCGTTAACCATGGAAACCACTCGGGACCCCAAAGCGGTGAGTAATAGTCCATGAAAGCGGGCGAGAATCGGCCAAAGCTGCGAGTGTTGATGGCCAAACACGTAAGCGCACCACAGGGTTCGTTAACCATGGAAACCACTCGGGACCCCAAAGCGGTGAGTAATAGTCCATGAAGCGGGCGAATCGGCCAAAGCTGCGAGTGTTGATGGCCAAACGTAAAGCGCACCACGAGGTTCGTTAACCATGGAAACCACTCGGGACCCCAAAGCGGTGAGTAATAGTCCATGAAGCGGGCGAGAATCGGCCAAAGCTGAGGTGTTGATGGCCGGCCAAAACCGTAAAGCGTAAGCGCACCAGAGGTTCGTTAACCATGGAAACCACTCGGGACCCCAAAGCGGTGAGTAATAGTCCATGAAAGCGGGCGAGAATCGGCCAAAAGCTGCGAGTGTTGATGGCCAAACACGTAAAGCGCACCACGAGGGTTCGTTAACCATGGAAACCACTCGGGACCCCAAAGCGGTGAGTAATAGTCCATGAAGCGGGCGAGAATCGGCCAAAGCTGCAAGTGTGTTGATGGCCAAACACGTAAAGCGCACCACGGGGTTCGTTAACCATGGAAACCACTCGGGACCCCAAAGCGGTGAGTAATAGTCCATGAAGCGGGCGAGAATCGGCCAAAAGCTGCGAGTGTTGATGGCCAAACCGTAAGCGCACCACGAGGGTTCGTTAACCATGGAAACCACTCCGGGACCCCAAAGCGGTGAGTAATAGTCCATGAAAGCGGGCGAGAATCGGCCAAAGCTGCAGTGTTGATGGCCGACCGTAAGCGGCACCAGGGTTCGTTAACCATGGAAACCACTCGGGACCCCAAAGCGGTGAGTAATAGTCCATGAAGCGGGCGAATCGGCCAAAGCTGCGCACCGACACGTAAGCGCACCACGGGGTTCGTTAACCATGGAAACCACTCGGGACCCCAAAGCGGTGAGTAATAGTCCATGAAGCGGGCGAGAATCGGCCAAAAGCTGCGAGTGTTGATGGCCAAACACGTAAAGCGCACCACAGGGTTCGTTAACCATGGAAACCACTCGGGACCCCAAAGCGGTGAGTAATAGTCCATGAAGCGGGCGAGAATCGGCCAAGTGTTGAAAAGCTGCGAGTGTTGATGGCCAAACACGTAAGCGGGCACCACGAGGTTCGTTAACCATGAAACCACTCGGGACCCCAAAGCGGTGAGTAATAGTCCATGAAGCGGGCGAGAATCGGCCAAAAGCTGCGAGTGTTGATGGCCAAACACGTAAAGCGCACCACAGGGTTCGTTAACCATGGAAACCACTCGGGACCCCAAAGCGGTGAGTAATAGTCCATGAAAGCGGGCGAGAATCGGCCAAAAGCTGCAAGTGTTGATGGCCGACACGTAAAAGCGCACCACGGGTTCGTTAACCATGGAAACCACTCCGGGACCCCAAAGCGGTGAGTAATAGTCCATGAAAGCGGGCGAGAATCGGCCAAAACTGCGAGTGTTGATGGCCAAACACGTAGCGCACCACAGGGTTCGTTAACCATGGAAACCACTCCGGGACCCCAAAGCGGTGAGTAATAGTCCATGAAAGCGGGCGAATCGGCCAAAAGCTGCAGTGTTGATGGCCGACACGTAAAGCGCACCACGAGGTTCGTTAACCATGGAAACCACTCGGGACCCCAAAGCGGTGAGTAATAGTCCATGAAGCGGGCGAGAATCGGCCAAAAGCTGCAAGTGTTGATGGCCAAACCGTAAGCGCACCACCAGGGTTCGTTAACCATGGAAACCACTCGGGACCCCAAAGCGGTGAGTAATAGTCCATGAAAGCGGGCGAGAATCGGCCAAAAGCTGCGAGTGTTGATGGCCAAACACGTAAAGCGCACCACGAGGGTTCGTTAACCATGAAACCACTCGGGACCCCAAAGCGGTGAGTAATAGTCCATGAAAGCGGGCGAGAATCGGCCAAAAGCTGCGAGTGTTGATGGCCAAACACGTAAAGCGCACCACGAGGGTTCGTTAACCATGGAAACCACTCGGGGACCCAAAAGCGTGTGAGTAATAGTCCATGAAAAGCGGGCGAGTAATATCATGAAGCGGGCGAATCGGCCAAAGCTGCGAGTGTTGATGGCCGACACGTAAGCGCACCACGAGGTTCGTTAACCATGGAAACCACTCGGGACCCCAAAGCGGTGAGTAATAGTCCATGAAAGCGGGCGAGAATCGGCCAAAGCTGCAAGTGTTGATGGCCAAACACGTAAGCGCACCACGAGGTTCGTTAACCATGGAAACCACTCGGGACCCCAAAGCGGTGAGTAATAGTCCATGAAAGCGGGCGAGAATCGGCCAAAAGCTGCGAGTGTTGATGGCCAAACCGTAAGCGCACCACGAGGGTTCGTTAACCATGGAAACCACTCCGGGACCCCAAAGCGGTGAGTAATAGTCCATGAAAGCGGGCGAGAATCGGCCAAAAGCTGCAAGTGTTGATGGCCAAACCGCGTAAGCGCACCACAGGGTTAACAATGGAAACCACTCGGGACCCCAAAGCGGTGAGTAATAGTCCATGAAGCGGGCGAGAATCGGCCAAAGCGAGTGTTGATGGCCAAACACGTAAAGCTGCGAGTGTTGCGCACCACAGGGTTCGTTAACCATGGAAACCACTCGGGACCCCAAAGCGGTGAGTAATAGTCCATGAAGCGGGCGAATCGGCAAAGCTGCAGTGTTGATGGCCAAACACGTAAGCGCACCACGAGGGTTCGTTAACCATGAAACCACTCGGGACCCCAAAGCGGTGAGTAATAGTCCATGAAAGCGGGGGCGAGAATCGGCCAAAGCTGCGGGAGTGTTGATGGCTGCAGTGTTGACAAACGTAAGCGCACCACGAGGTTCGTTAACCATGGAAACCACTCGGGACCCCAAAGCGGTGAGTAATAGTCCATGAAGCGGGCGAGAATCGGCCAAAAGCTGCGAGTGTTGATGGCCGACACGTAAAGCGCACCACGAGGGTTCGTTAACCATGGAAACCACTCGGGACCCCAAAGCGGTGAGTAATAGTCCATGAAAGCGGGCGAGAATCGGCCAAAAGCTGCAGTGTTGATGGCCAAACACGTAAAGCGCACCCAGGGTTCGTTAACCATGGAAACCACTCGGGACCCCAAAGCGGTGAGTAATAGTCCATGAAGCGGGCGAATCGGCCAAAGCTGCGAGTGTTGATGGCCAAACACGTAAGCGCACCACGGGGTTCGTTAACCATGGAAACCACTCGGGACCCCAAAGCGGTGAGTAATAGTCCATGAAAGCGGGCGAGAATCGGCCAAAGCTGCAAGTGTTGATGGCCAAACACGTAAAGCGCACCACGGGGTTCGTTAACCATGGAAACCACTCGGGACCCCAAAGCGGTGAGTAATAGTCCATGAAAGCGGGCGAATCGGCCAAAGCTGCAAGTGTTGATGGCCAACACCGTAAAGCGCACCACGGGGTTCGTTAACCATGGAAACCACTCGGGACCCCAAAGCGGTGAGTAATAGTCCATGAAAGCGGGCGAGAATCGGCCAAAAGCTGCGAGTGTTGATGGCCGACACGTAAGCGCACCACAGGGTTCGTTAACCATGGAAACCACTCGGGACCCCAAAGCGGTGAGTAATAGTCCATGAAAGCGGGCGAGAATCGGCCAAAGCTGCGAGTGTTGATGGCCAAACACGTAAGCGCACCCGAGGTTCGTTAACCATGGAAACCACTCGGGACCCCAAAGCGGTGAGTAATAGTCCATGAAAGCGGGCGAGAATCGGCCAAAGCTGCGGTGTTGATGGCCAAACACGTAAAGCGCACCACAGGGTTCGTTAACCATGGAAACCACTCGGGACCCCAAAGCGGTGAGTAATAGTCCATGAAGCGGGCGCGAATCGGCCAAAAGCTGCGAGTGTTGATGGCCCGTAACACGTAAAGCGCACCACGAGGTTCGTTAACCATGGAAACCACTCGGGACCCCAAAGCGGTGAGTAATAGTCCATGAAAGCGGGCGAGAATCGGCCAAAAGCTGCGGTGTTGATGGCCAAACCGTAAAGCGCACCACGAGGTTCGTTAACCATGGAAACCACTCGGGACCCCAAAGCGGTGAGGGTTCATTAAGCGGGCGAAATCCACTGCGAGTGTTGATGGACCCCAAAGCGGTGAGTTAATAGTCCATGAAACGGGCCCAAAGCGGTGAGTAATAGTCCATGAAAGCGGTTGAATCGGCCAAAACAGTGTTGAAAAACACGTAAGCGCACAGGGTTCGTTAACCATGGAAACCACTCGGGACCCCAAAGCGGTGAGTAATAGTCCATGAAGCGGGCGGAAGCTGCGGTGAATCGGCCAAAAGCTGCGAGTGTTGATGGCCAAACGGTGAGTAACGTAAGCGCACCACGGGTTCGTTAACCATGGAAACCACTCGGGACCCCAAAGCGGTGAGTAATAGTCCATGAAAGCGGGCGAGAATCGGCCAAAGCTGCAGTGTTGATGGCCAAACCGTAAAGCACACCACGAGGTTCGTTAACCATGGAAACCACTCGGGACCCCAAAGCGGTGAGTAATAGTCCATGAAAGCGGGCGAGAATCGGCCAAAGCTGCAAGTGTTGATGGCCGACACGTAAAGCGGCACCACGAGGTTCGTTAACCATGGAAACCACTCCGGGACCCCAAAACAGTGAGTAATAGTCCATGAAACGGGCCAGAATCGGCCAAAACTGCGAGTGTTGATGACCGACACGTAAGCGCACCACAGGGTTCGTTAACCATGGAAACCACTCGGGACCCCAAAACAGTGAGTAATAGTCCATGAAACGGGCCAGAATCGGCCAAAACTGCGGTGTTGATGGCCAAACCGTAAGCGGACACCACGGGGTTCGTTAACCATGGAAACCACTCGGGACCCCAAAGCGGTGAGTAATAGTCCATGAAAGCGGGCGAGAATCGGCCAAAAGCTGCAGTGTTGATGGCAACACGTAAGCGCACCACGAGGTTCGTTAACCATGGAAACCACTCGGGACCCCAAAGCGGTGAGTAATAGTCCATGAAGCGGGCGAGAATCGGCCAAAGCTGCAAGTGTTGATGGCCAAACACGTAAGCGCACCACGAGGTTCGTTAACCATGGAAACCACTCCGGGACCCCAAAGCGGTGAGTAATAGTCCATGAAAGCGGGCGAGAATCGGCCAAAGCTGCAAGTGTTGATGGCCGACCGTAAAGCGCACCACCCCAAAGGTTCGTTAACCATGGAAACCACTCGGGACCCCAAAGCGGTGAGTAATAGTCCATGAAGCGGGCGAGAATCGGCCAAAAGCTGCGAGTGTTGATGGCCCGACACGTAAAGCGCACCACGGGTTCGTTAACCATGGAAACCACTCCAGGACCCCAAAACAGTGAGTAATAGTCCATGAAACGGGCCAGAATCGGCCAAAACTGCCAGTGTTGATGACCAACACGTAAACGCACCACAGGGTTCGTTAACCATGGAAACCACTCCGGGACCCCAAAACAGTGAGTAATAGTCCATGAAACGGGCCAGAATCGGCCAAAACTGCAAGTGTTGATGACCGACCGTAAGCACACGTAAGTTAACCATGGAAACCACCCGGGGGTTGAGTAATAGTCCATGAAGCGGGCGAGAATCGGCCAAAGCTGCAGTGTTGAAACCACTAAGCGCACCACGAGGTTCGTTAACCATGGAAACCACTCGGGACCCCAAAGCGGTGAGTAATAGTCCATGAAGCGGGCGAGAATCGGCCAAAGCTGCGAGTGTTGATGGCCAAACACGTAAAGCGCACCACAGGGTTCGTTAACCATGGAAACCACTCGGGACCCCAAAGCGGTGAGTAATAGTCCATGAAAGCGGGCGAGAATCGGCCAAAAGCTGCGAGTGTTGATGGCCAAACACGTAAAGCGCACCACGAGGTTCGTTAACCATGGAAACCACTCGGGACCCCAAAGCGGTGAGTAATAGTCCATGAAAGCGGGCGAATCGGCCAAAAGCTGCGAGTGTTGATGGCCGACACGTAAGCGCACCACGAGGGTTCGTTAACCATGGAAACCACTCGGGACCCCAAAGCGGTGAGTAATAGTCCATGAAAGCGGGCGAATCGGCCAAAAGCTGCGAGTGTTGATGGCCAAACACGTAAGCGCACCACGAGGGTTCGTTAACCATGGAAACCACTCGGGACCCCAAAGCGGTGAGTAATAGTCCATGAAAGCGGGCGAGAATCGGGCCAGTGTTGAAAGCTGCGGTGTTGATGCGGTGAGTAATAGTCCAAAGCGGGCGAGAATCGGCCAAAAGCTGCGAGTGTTGATGGCCGCAAGCGCACCGAGGGTTCGTTAACCATGGAAACCACTCGGGACCCCAAAGCGGTGAGTAATAGTCCATGAAGCGGGCGAGAATCGGCCAAAGCTGCAAGTGTTGATGGCCGACACGTAAAGCGCACCACGAGGTTCGTTAACCATGGAAACCACTCGGGACCCCAAAGCGTGAGTAATAGTGAGCGGGCGAGAATAATAGTCCATGAAGCGGGCGAGAATCGGCCAAAGCGGGCAAAAGCGGTGTTGATAATCCAAAGCGGGCGAATCGGCCAAAAGCGCAGTGTTGATGGCCGACCGTAAAGCGCACCACAGGGTTCGTTAACCATGGAAACCACTCCGGGACCCCAAAACAGTGAGTAATAGTCCATGAAACGGGCCAGAATCGGCCAAAAGTGCAAGTGTTGATGACCAACACGTAAGCGCACCACAGGGTTCGTTAACCATGGAAACCACTCGGGACCCCAAAGCGGTGAGTAATAGTCCATGAAAGCGGGCGAGAATCGGCCAAAGCTGCAGTGTTGATGGCCAAACACGTAAGCACCACAGGGTTCGTTAACCATGGAAACCACTCGGGACCCCAAAGCGGTGAGTAATAGTCCATGAAAGCGGGCGAGAATCGGCCAAAGCTGCGAGTGTTGATGGCCAAACACGTAAGCGCACCACGAGGTTCGTTAACCATGGAAACCACTCCGGGACCCCAAAGCGGTGAGTAATAGTCCATGAAAGCGGGCGAGAATCGGCCAAAGCTGCAAGTGTTGATGGCCAAACACGTAAGCGCACCACGAGGTTCGTTAACCATGGAAACCACTCGGGACCCCAAAGCGGTGAGTAATAGTCCATGAAAGCGGGCGAGAATCGGCCAAAAGCTGCGGTGTTGATGGCCAAACGTAAAGCGCACCACGGGTTCGTTAACCATGGAAACCACTCGGGACCCCAAAGCGGTGAGTAATAGTCCATGAAGCGGGCGAGAATCGGCCAAAAGCTGCGAGTGTTGATGGCCAAACACGTAAAGCGCACCACGAGGGTTCGTTAACCATGGAAACCACTCCGGGACCCCAAAGCGGTGAGTAATAGTCCATGAAGCGGGCGAATCGGCCAAAGCTGCAAAGCGGTGAGTGTTGATGGCCAGTGTTGAACAAACAACCGTAAGCGCACCACAGGGTTCGTTAACCATGGAAACCACTCGGGACCCCAAAGCGGTGAGTAATAGTCCATGAAAGCGGGCGAGAATCGGCCAAAGCTGCGAGTGTTGATGGCCAACACGTAAAGCGCACCACGAGGGTTCGTTAACCATGGAAACCAGTCCATGAAAGCGGGGACCCCAAAGCGGTGGTGAGTAATAGTCGTTAACCATGAATGAAGCGGGTGAGTAATAATCCGGCGGGCGAGAATCGGCCAAAAGCGCAAGTGTTGATGGCCAAACACGTAAGCGCACCACGAGGTTCGTTAACCATGGAAACCACTCCGGGACCCCAAAGCGGTGAGTAATAGTCCATGAAAGCGGGCGAGAATCGGCCAAAAGCTGCAGTGTTGATGGCCAAACCGTAAGCGCACCACGAGGTTCGTTAACCATGGAAACCACTCGGGACCCCAAAGCGGTGAGTAATAGTCCATGAAGCGGGCGAGAATCGGCCAAAAGCTGCAGTGTTGATGGCCAAACCGTAAGCGCACCACAGGTTCGTTAACCATGGAAACCACTCGGGACCCCAAAGCGGTGAGTAATAGTCCATGAAAGCGGGCGAGAATCGGCCAAAGCTGTTAAAGTGTTGATGGCCAACACGTAAAGCGCACCACGAGGGTTCGTTAACCATGGAAACCACTCGGGACCCCAAAGCGGTGAGTAATAGTCCATGAAAGCGGGCGAGAATCGGCCAAAAGCTGCAAGTGTTGATGGCCAAACACGTAAAGCACCACGGGGTTCGTTAACCATGGAAACCACTCGGGACCCCAAAGCGGTGAGTAATAGTCCATGAAAGCGGGCGAGAATCGGCCAAAAGCTGCGAGTGTTGATGGCCAACACGTAAGCGCACCACGAGGTTCGTTAACCATGGAAACCACCGGGACCCCAAAGCGGTGAGTAATAGTCCATGAAGCGGGCGAGAATCGGCCAAAAGCGAGTGTTGATGGCCGACACGTAAAGCGCACCGAGGTTCGTTAACCATGGAAACCACTCGGGACCCCAAAGCGGTGAGTAATAGTCCATGAAGCGGGCGAGAATCGGCCAAAGCTGCAAGTGTTGATGGCCAAACACGTAAAGCGCACCACGGGGTTCGTTAACCATGGAAACCACTCGGGACCCCAAAGCGGTGAGTAATAGTCCATGAAGCGGGCGAGAATCGGCCAAAGCTGCGAGTGTTGATGGCCAAACACGTAAGCGCACCACAGGGTTCGTTAACCATGGAAACCACTCGGGACCCCAAAGCGGTGAGTAATAGTCCATGAAAGCGGGCGAGAATCGGCCAAAGCTGCGAGTGTTGATGGCCAAACAGTGTGATGGCCGCACCACCAGGGTTCGTTAACCATGAAACCACTCGGGACCCCAAAGCGGTGAGTAATAGTCCATGAAAGCGGGCGAGAATCGGCCAAAAGCTGCGAGTGTTGATGGCCAAACACGTAAGCGCACCACGGGGTTCGTTAACCATGGAAACCACTCGGGACCCCAAAGCGGTGAGTAATAGTCCATGAAAGCGGGCGAATCGGCCAAAAGCTGCGAGTGTTGATGGCCCGACACGTAAAGCGCACCACGAGGTTCGTTAACCATGGAAACCACTCGGGACCCCAAAGCGGTGAGTAATAGTCCATGAAGCGGGCGCGAATCGGCCAAAGCTGCAAGTGTTGATGGCCAAACCGTAAGCGCACCCGAGGGTTCGTTAACCATGGAAACCACTCGGGACCCCAAAGCGGTGAGTAATAGTCCATGAAAGCGGGCGAGAATCGGCCAAAAGCTGCAGTGTTGATGGCCAAACACGTAAGCGCAAAGCGAAACCACGGGGTTCGTTAATACCATGGAAACCACTCCGGGACCCCAAAGCGGTGAGTAATAATCCATGAAGCGGGCGAGAATCGGCCAAAAGCTGCGAGTGTTGATGGCCAAACACGTAAGCGCACCACAGGGTTCGTTAACCATGGAAACCACTCGGGACCCCAAAGCGGTGAGTAATAGTCCATGAAAGCGGGCGAGAATCGGCCAAAGCTGCAAGTGTTGATGGCCAAACACGTAAGCGCACCAGGGTTCGTTAACCATGGAAACCACTCCGGGACCCCAAAGCGGTGAGTAATAGTCCATGAAAGCGGCCAAAAGCTGCGAGTGAATCGGCCAAAAGCTGCGCGGTGTTGATGGCCGGTGAGTAAAACATGAAAGCGGGCGTAAAGCGCACCACGTAAGCGCACCACGAGGTTCGTTAACCATGGAAACCACTCGGGACCCCAAAGCGGTGAGTAATAGTCCATGAAAGCGGGCGAGAATCGGCCAAAAGCTGCAGTGTTGATGGCCAAACCGTAAGCGCACCACGAGGTTCGTTAACCATGGAAACCACTCGGGACCCCAAAGCGGTGAGTAATAGTCCATGAAGCGGGCGAGAATCGGCCAAAAGCTGCGAGTGTTGATGGCCAAACACGTAAGCGCACCACAGGGTTCGTTAACCATGGAAACCACTCGGGACCCCAAAGCGGTGAGTAATAGTCCATGAAAGCGGGCGAATCGGCCAAAAGCTGCGAGTGTTGATGGCCAAACCGCGTAAGCGCACCACGAGGTTCGTTAACCATGAAACCACTCGGGACCCCAAAGCGGTGAGTAATAGTCCATGAAAGCGGGCGAGAATCGGCCAAAAGCTGCAAGTGTTGATGGCCAAACACGTAAAGCGCACCACAGGGTTCGTTAACCATGGAAACCACTCGGGACCCCAAAGCGGTGAGTAATAGTCCATGAAAGCGGGCGAGAATCGGCCAAAAGCTGGAAACCACTCCGGGACCCCAAAGTGTTGATGGCCAAACGCGTAAGCGCACCACGAGGTTCGTTAACCATGGAAACCACTCCGGGACCCCAAAGCGGTGAGTAATAGTCCATGAAAGCGGGCGAGAATCGGCCAAAGCTGCGGTGTTGATGGCCAAACACGTAAGCGCACCACGGGGTTCGTTAACCATGGAAACCACTCCGGGACCCCAAAACAGTGAGTAATAGTCCATGAAACGGGCCAGAATCGGCCAAAACTGCCAGTGTTGATGGCCAAACACGTAAGCGCACCACGAGGTTCGTTAACCATGGAAACCACTCCGGGACCCCAAAGCGGTGAGTAATAGTCCATGAAGCAAGCGGGCGAATCGGCCAAAAAAGCTGCAGTGTTGATGGTTCCAAAACCGAAACACCGGGACCCCAAAGCGGTGAGTAATTCCATGAAGCGGGGAGAATCGGCCAAAAGCTGCAAGTGTTGATGGAAACGTAAGCGCACCACGGGACCATGGAAACCAAGCGGGTGAGTGAGTAATAGTCCATGAAAGCGGGCGAGAATCGGCCAAAGCTGCAGTGTTGATGGCCAAACACGTAAGCGCACCACGAGGTTCGTTAACCATGGAAACCACTCCGGGACCCCAAAGCGGTGAGTAATAGTCCATGAAGCGGGCGAGAATCGGCCAAAAGCTGCAAGTGTTGATGGCCAAACACGTAAGCGCACCACGAGGGTTCGTTAACCATGGAAACCACTCCGGGACCCCAAAGCGGTGAGTAATAGTCCATGAAGCGGGCGAATCGGAATGCGGTGTTCGGCAAAAGCTGCAGTGTTGATGGACCCCAACACGTAAAGCGGACCAGTGTTGATGGGTTCGTTAACCATGGAAACCACTCGGGACCCCAAAGCGGTGAGTAATAGTCCATGAAAGCGGGCGAGAATCGGCCAAAAGCTGCGAGTGTTGATGGCCAAACACGTAAAGCGCACCACGAGGTTCGTTAACCATGGAAACCACTCGGGACCCCAAAGCGGTGAGTAATAGTCCATGAAGCGGGCGAGAATCGGCCAAAGCTGCAAGTGTTGATGGCCAAACACGTAAAGCGCACCACAGGGTTCGTTAACCATGGAAACCACTCGGGACCCCAAAGCGGTGAGTAATAGTCCATGAAAGCGGGCGAGAATCGGCCAAAAGCTGCGAGTGTTGATGGCCAAACACGTAAGCGCACCACGAGGTTCGTTAACCATGGAAACCACTCCGGGACCCCAAAGCGGTGAGTAATAGTCCATGAAAGCGGGCGAGAATCGGCCAAAAGCTGCGAGTGTTGATGGCCAAACCGTAAGCACCACGAGGGTTCGTTAACCATGGAAACCACTCGGGACCCCAAAGCGGTGAGTAATAGTCCATGAAGCGGGCGAATCGGCCAAAACTGCGGTGTTGATGGCCGACACGTAAGCGCGCACCGAGGGTTCGTTAACCATGGAAACCACTCGGGACCCCAAAGCGGTGAGTAATAGTCCATGAAAGCGGGCGCGGTGTTGATGGCCGACCGTAAAAACCTTGGGTTCGGAAACCACTCGGGACCCCAAAGCGGTGAGTAATGTTGAATGGCCAAAGCTGCAGTGTTGATGGCCGTAGCGCGCGCACCACGAGGGTTCGTTAACCATGGAAACCACTCCGGGACCCCAAAGCGGTGAGTAATAGTCCATGAAGCGGGCGAGAATCGGCCAAAGCTGCGAGTGTTGATGGCCAAACACGTAAAGCGCACCACGAGGGTTCGTTAACCATGGAAACCACTCCGGGACCCCAAAGCGGTGAGTAATAGTCCATGAAAGCGGGCGAGAATCGGCCAAAAGCTGCGGTGTTGATGGCCAAACACGTAAGCGCACCAGGGTTCGTTAACCATGGAAACCACTCGGGACCCCAAAGCGGTGAGTAATAGTCCATGAAAGCGGGCGAGAATCGGCCAAAAGCTGCGAGTGTTGATGGCCAAACACCGTAAGCGCACCACGAGGTTCGTTAACCATGGAAACCACTCGGGACCCCAAAGCGGTGAGTAATAGTCCATGAAAGCGGGCGAGAATCGGCCAAATGCGAGTGTTGGCCAAACAAAGCTGAGGTTCGTTAAAATGTTGATGAAAGCGGGGCGCTGCGAGTGTTGATGGCCAAACCGTAAGCGCACCACGAGGTTCGTTAACCATGGAAACCACTCGGGACCCCAAAACGGTGAGTAATAGTCCATGAAACGGGCCAGAATCGGCCAAAACTGCAAGTGTTGATGGCCAACACGTAAACGCACCACAGGGTTCGTTAACCATGGAGACCACTCCGGGACCCCAAAACAGTGACTAATAGTCCATGAAACGGGCCAGAATCGGCCAAAAGCTGCGAGTGTTGATGGCCAAACACGTAAGCGCACCACAGGGTTGATGGGTTCAACCATGGAAACCACTCGGGACCCCAAAGCGGTGAGTAATAGTCCATGAAGCGGGCGAGAATCGGCCAAAAGCTGCGAGTGTTGATGGCCAAACACGTAAGCGCACCACGAGGTTCGTTAACCATGGAAACCACTCGGGACCCCAAAGCGGTGAGTAATAGTCCATGAAGCGGGCGAGAATCGGCCAAAAGCGCAAGTGTTGATGGCCAAACACGTAAGCGCTGCGGTTGTTAACCATGGAAACCATCGGGACCCCAAAGCGGTGAGTAATAGTCCATGAAAGCGGGCGAGAATCGGCCAAAGCTGCGAGTGTTGATGGCCAAACACGTAAAGCGCACCACGAGGTTCGTTAACCATGGAAACCACTCGGGACCCCAAAGCGGTGAGTAATAGTCCATGAAGCGGGCGAGAATCGGCCAAAGCTGCAAGTGTTGATGGCCAAACACGTAAAGCGCACCACAGGGTTCGTTAACCATGGAAACCACTCGGGACCCCAAAGCGGTGAGTAATAGTCCATGAAAGCGGGCGAGAATCGGCCCATGGAAAAAGCTGCGAGTGTTGATGGCCGACACGTAAAGCGCACCACGGGTTCGTTAACCATGGAAACCACTCGGGACCCCAAAGCGGTGAGTAATAGTCCATGAAAGCGGGCGAGAATCGGCCAAAGCTGCGAGTGTTGATGGCCAAACACGTAAGCGCACCACGAGGTTCGTTAACCATGGAAACCACTCCGGGACCCCAAAGCAGTGAGTAATATTTCATGAAACGGGCCAGAATCAGCCAAAACTGCCAGTGTTGATGACCGACACGTAAACGCACCACAGGGTTCGTTAACCATGGAAACCACTCCGGGACCCCAAAACAGTGAGTAATAGTCCATGAAACGGGCCAGAATCGGCCAAAACTGCAGTGTTGATGACCGACACGTAAACGCACCATAGGGTTCGTTAACCATGGAAACCACTCGGGACCCCAAAGCGGTGAGTAATAGTCCATGAAAGCGGGCGAATCGGCCAAAAGCTGCAGTGTTGATGGCCCGACACGTAAAGCGCACCACGAGGTTCGTTAACCATGGAAACCACTCGGGACCCCAAAGCGGTGAGTAATAGTCCATGAAAGCGGGCGAGAATCGGCCAAAGCTGCGAGTGTTGATGGCCAACACGTAAGCGCACCACAGGGTTCGTTAACCATGGAAACCACTCGGGACCCCAAAGCGGTGAGTAATAGTCCATGAAGCGGGGCGTGAATCGGCCAAAAGCTGCACCACGAGGGTGTTGATGGCCGGGACAAACGTAAAGCGGCCACTGCGGGGTTCGTTAACCATGGAAACCACTCGGGACCCCAAAGCGGTGAGTAATAGTCCATGAAAGCGGGCGAGAATCGGCCAAAAGCTGCGAGTGTTGATGGCCAAACCGTAAAGCGCACCACGAGGTTCGTTAACCATGGAAACCACTCGGGACCCCAAAGCGGTGAGTAATAGTCCATGAAAGCGGGCGAGAATCGGCCAAAAGCTGCAGTGTTGATGGCCAAACACGTAAGCGCACCTTGAGGTTCGTTAACCATGGAAACCACTCGGGACCCCAAAGCGGTGAGTAATAGTCCATGAAAAGCGGGCGAGAATCGGCGAGAATCGGCCAAAAGCTGCAGTGTTGATGGCCAAACCGTAAGCGCACCACAGGGTTCGTTAACCATGGAAACCACTCGGGACCCCAAAGCGGTGAGTAATAGTCCATGAAGCGGGCGAATCGGCCAAAACTGCGGTGTTGATGGCCAAACCGTAAAGCGCACCACGAGGGTTCGTTAACCATGGAAACCACTCGGGACCCCAAAGCGGTGAGTAATAGTCCATGAAAGCGGGCGAGAATCGGCCAAAAGCTGCGGTGTTGATGGCCGACACGTAAAGCGGACCTTGGGTTCAACAACCATGGAAACCACCGGGACCCCAAAGCGGTGAGTAATAATCCATGAAGCGGGCGAGAATCGGCCAAAGCTGCGAGTGTTGATGGCCAAACCGTAAAGCGCACCACAGGGTTCGTTAACCATGGAAACCACTCGGGACCCCAAAGCGGTGAGTAATAGTCCATGAAAGCGGGCGAATCGGCCAAAGCTGCAAGTGTTGATGGCCAAACACGTAAGCGCACCACAGGGTTCGTTAACCATGGAAACCACTCCGGGACCCCAAAGCGGTGAGTAATAGTCCATGAAAGCGGGCGAGAATCGGCCAAAAGCTGCGAGTGTTGATGGCCAAACACGTAAACGCACCACAGGGTTCGTTAACCATGGAAACCACTCCGGGACCCCAAAGCGGTGAGTAATAGTCCATGAAGCGGGCGAGAATCGGCCAAAGCTGCGGTGTTGATGGCCGTGGGTCTACAAAGAACTACTCACGCATCATCGGAGGCACCAATGGAAGTGGTGAACCCCTACGTGATGGTGTCTAGATGGATCTGGTGGTTACGGACTCTGCGGTGGCTGGATGAATATTTTGTCAACTCCCCTACGGTTTCTGGAATATTGGGTATTTATAGAGCAAAGAGGCGGTCCAGGGGGCACCCGAGGTGGGCACAACCCACCAGGGCGCGCCTGGGCCTCCTGGCGCACCCTAGTGGGTTGTCTCCTCCTCGGGACTCCCCCCAGGTGCAACCAGGGCCCAACTTCTTCCTTTTGGTCCATAAAAATCATCATAAATTTGTGTGGCATTTGGACTCCGTCTGATATTGATTTCCTACGATGTAAAAAATATGCAGAAAACAGCAACTGGCACTTGGCACTATGTCAATAGGTTAGTACAAAAAAATGATATAAAATGACTATAAAATGATTGTAAAACATCCAAGTATAATAATATAACAGCATGGAACAAACAAAAATTATAGATACCTTGGAGACGTAGCATCCCCAAGCTTAATTCATGCTCGTCCTCGAGTAGGTAAATGATAGAAAGATAATTTTTGATGTGGAATGCTGGTTACCATGTTCATCACATTCTTTTCTTTATAGCATGGACATATGGACTTTTATATGATTCAAAGCAATAGTCTAGTTTTGACATGAAGACTTTAATACTCAAGCGTACCAACAAGCAACCATGTCTTTCAAAATATCAACACTAAAGCAAGTTATCCCTAGACCATCATGCTCAATCATTGATCCATTCATGAAGCACACTCGAATATTAGCTACAACCAATGCTCAAGTACGATCATAGTGCCCCTTAGTTGGTGCTTTATAAGAGATAGTGATTTGTAGAGGTGCCAGAGCTCAAAGCTTAAATTGAGATAAAATTATTTTTGAGAGGCATACTTTTCCTACCAACGAAAATGACTTGGGGCATCCCACTTTCCATGCTAGATACATCACAGGCGGTTCCCAAATAGAAAATAAAGTTTATTCCTTTTTCCACCATAACTTTCGGCTAGCCGTTTCAACGGGTGCCTTCCATACCAAAACTTTCCAATGAATTTTATTGTTTGACAACATAAAGTAAATTCATTTTTCATTTGGGGATTGGGCATTGTCGGTGTCAAAACCGGCGGATCTCGGGTAGGGGGTCCCGAACTGTGCGTCTAGGCGGATGGTAACAGGAGACGAGGGACACGATGTTTTGACCCAGGTTCGGGCCCTCTCGATGGAGGTAAAACCCTCGTCTGCTTGATTAATATGATGATATGGGTAGTACAAGAGTGGATCTACCACGAGATCAAGGAGGCTAAACCCTAGAAGCTAGCCTATGGTATGATTGTTGTAATGTATGTTGTCCTACGGACTAAAGCCCTCCGGTTTATATAGACAATGGAGGAGGCTAGGGTTACAGAGTCGGTTACAAGGGTAGGAGATCTACATATCCGTATTGCCAAGCTTGCCTTCCCGCCAAGGAAAGTCCCATCCGGACATGGCGGAGTCTTCAATCTTGTATCTTAAGTGATGCAGGAGTCCGGCGGATAATGATAGTCCGGCTGTCCGGACACCCCCTAGTCCAGGACTCTCTCAGTAGCCCCTGAACCAGGCTTCAATGACGATTAGTCCGGCGCACATAATGTTCGGCATTGCAAGGCGGGTTCCTTCCTTGAATAATCCAGAGAAGATCATGAACACCAGGATAGTGTCCGGCTCTGCACAATAAATTCCACATTCCACCGTAGAGAGAATAAAATATACACTAGCTCAATCTGCTGACGTATTATGCGGCGTGACATCACACCGCTACAAAGCCTTTGTTTGAATCGTTTTTACTATACCACCTCGTACGTTTAGCGGCGGTTTCTTAACACGTCTTGTCGAGCGAGATTGTGTTCCCCTTATTCAGGATTCTCATCAATACGTGCGTGGGTAACCCAACCGTTCCGTCGCCATACGCCTCCTCTAACGAAGGCAAATCCCAAGCAGTCCGGAGGCGGCTCTTGGTATTTTTCCCTTTATAAGAGGACCAAGGCTTGTCCTTGTTCTTCAATCTCGCATCGAATCTCCTCCTCGCTCCCGGTTCCAACACCCGAGCCTCAGTTGGCGCGGATCCTCAACCATGTCGGCTCCGACCTCCGGGGCGGTGGATGCCCTCCTCCGTCACGGAGGAGGACATAATGAAATTACGTGAGGCCAAGTACAGCCTCGAGGTTTACATAGGTTGCTGCCCAAGGGCAGGCCGTGCCTGCCCCCGAGCCCGATGAATACGTCGTCTTCGTATCCCACCTCCGCCGGGGTTTAGGCTTCCCGACGGACCCCTTCGTGAGAGGGCTCATGTTCTACTATGGGCTGGACATTCACGACTTGGCTCCGGAGTCCCTCCTCCACATCTCCGCATTCATCATTGTCTGCGAAGCCTTCCTCCGCGTCCTCCCACTTGACTGTGGTGAAGACCTTCAAGTGCAGCGAAGATGATCGAGGCGTCAGCGAGTCTGTGGTGACCATAAGCAAAAGGCCGATACCCGTGGCCGAGGTTCCTTCAAGAGGAACTCGGATGTGTGCAGAGTGGTTCTACATCGCCGCTCGAAGGCGTGAGCAAAAGCTGTCGCCTTCATTCCGCCGGGACCTTCCGCCCGACTAATGTCGTGGGTCGACCAAGGGCTCAATTGGGGCCGTCGAAGGCGTGCCCTCACTGCGAGGCAGTTCGAGACCTCCAAGCGAGGAGATCGACTGATCAAGGTGATGCGAGTTATGCTAATCGGGCATCTTACGCCTGCAAGCGCCGTCCTCTCCGTCTATGGGAGTTCAACCGGAGGGACCTCGGATTCTCAACACTTTATGGGTGCGACACCCGTGGAGATGTACAAGTTGTTCTTGGACCGCGGTGGCGTGTCGGATTTGCAGTCGCGAGGCCTAAGCGCGATCATACGATACTCGAGGTAAACAGCTCGAATCCGAACATTACATTCATATGCCTTTCTAGAGTTAGCCTTGACCCATTATTCTTGGCGAGGAATGGGTGGCGCGATCAAAGCTGATAAGGTGTCGGCCCCCTCGAGAGACCGTCTTGGAGCCGTGCTGGTCGAGAATGTTGGAGGTGGCGCCCAAGAAGAGGCGAAGGGAAAATAGAGGAGCTAATATTTAGCCCAAAGGCGGCGGAAGGAGGAACCAGAACCCCTCCTTGAGGCGAAGAGGACCGCCTCCGAAGATCCGGAGGCCAAAGCCCCTAAGCGTGGGAAGAGATCTTCACCGGGGGGTCCGGCGTCCGGGAGAATCCGGACACACAATCATCGCCAAAGGATCAGCCCTCCAGCGAGTCGTGAGTATGAAAGAGGGGTTAATTAGTAAGAAATACCTTCATTGGTGCTTACGTGGGTACGAAATATTTATATTGCAGTTCGGATCTGCAGCCTTCTCGAGATGAGTTCATCTTGAGGACCTTCTTAGGAGATGATGGAAGCGAAACACCTCCGTCTGCAGCGGCCGTCGGATAAAGCGAGGCGAGCTGAAGTGTAAATCACGGAGGTATCCCGAGTCCGGAGGGCGGAGAGTTCGGCACCCACTAGTATCGGCGGGGAACTAAAGAATCTGCTAGAGGCGTCCGTTTGAGAAGATCACCGTGCGTTGATCGTATGGTGATTGGAAGGATTTAAATCCGCCGAGGCGGATTCTGCGATGCCGCCATGAGTTCTTTGGCGGGATTTGAGGTATCGAGAATAGCGCACCCTTTGTCTTTTAACAGTTTCGCACATAAAAATCGCCTGTATAGATAGTAGCCCACGAGACTCGATGGGTTGTCGGAAATGACAGCGTCTGGGGATCGAAATCTAAAGTAATGAATTCCGTCGTTCCTATGCGGTGGCGGATAGTCGAGGAGCTAGCGGACTAGTGAGTTTGCGAACTAAATCGGCAACTTGACTTGGCGAGATCGGACATCGCACTTGTCAGCAGGCGACTTGATGAGTCGCAAGGTAAGAAGTTCTCAGCGATTTGCTTTATTAAAATTGAAGCCCTCCTCGATAAATTATATGCTGTTATACGAGGCGGTGTTGTTCTTTGTGGAGAGCCTTGGGCGAACTTGCTCGAGCTAAGAGCAAGCCGAAGAGTATGCGGCTGCCTCGGCGGCGAGAGTTGAAAGCGAAAGGCTGCGCCTTTGCCCTAAGCGAGGAGGTGGCGAATTAGCCATGAAAGTAAAGGATCTGCCGACCGCAATGAGGCTCTTGAAAAGGAGCGCTTATCGGAGCGGGAAGACCTGAAGAAGGCCACCGCCAAAGCCAAGGATGCCCGCTCTGCAATGCGGGCTATGAAGGAGGAACTGCGCCAGGCCGAAGATATCGTGGCTGGCAAGCCTTTTCTGCTGCGTCACCGGTTTATGGATGGAAAGTATGCTCAATTTGAGCGGCTATGGAGTCCGGAGGATCCGTATATGGACTTAGCTGCAAGTGCGGCCGATGCCATTAAGCACTTCTGGAGCTAGGAGGATCACGAGACGGAAGAGCTTTATTGGTCTCAATTCCACAGCCCGGATCGCTCACTTCCGTTGACAGACCGGCTGGCCGAATAGGTCGAGCTAAATAGATTGTCGGACTTGCCATGGCCCGACGCCGTGGCCCATGTATGGCGAGAGAGGTCAAAGCGACGAGCTACTTGACTTCTGCAGCAATTCCTTGGGCGGTGCGCATATAAAGGAGATAAGCGGTCGGCTGCGCCGGTAGCGGATGGCTCTTGCCGTGTGAAGGCGCATTGTCCGGAGATGGATGCCACATTGTTGCCGCCCAGGGTTGGTGGCCGGCTCCTGCCGAGCACTACGCCGGGGAAGTTATGCGTGGCGCTCGTGTAATAAAGTCGCGATGCTCGAAAAATACCACGTTCAAATGAGCGTATTAGCTTATCGTCGATGATTATGTTATAACTGCTTTTTATACTTGTCGTCCCAAGTAGTAAAACTTCTCTGTCTGACCGTTCGTATACTTTTGTATAACGAAAGATGGCAGTCTTTGGCTTATTACGCACAAGTGTCTGGGGTGTTCGCATAAAAATAGCGCGTTTTCACACTTTAATCCGGCGTCTCGGTCTGTTATAAGGAGGTGGTAGCGTAGCGAAGCGAGGCAATCGGACTATAATGCTTTATCACTTTCACTTAGCGGTGGAGCTCGAGGTGGGGCTACGATATAGCCCTGGTGGCATCGCCCTTCTCGAAGTCGGGCGTATGTACTGACGGAAGCGGTCCTTCGTCAGCGAAATTCTAAACATTCCGATAGTCGATCAGTGGTTGACCGGTCTCATTTGTATCATAATGATCAGTTTTGGCTTTCTCTCTTGAGGTGCTCGCCCGGCCGGCTGAGGGGCTGTCGCGATAGTTCTCCTGGTGCGCGTTAGCGATGATCTGAGCGTAAGGCAGCAAAACACGAGGCAGGCAAACCCAACATTTGACCAAAGACATGATTGGAGCTGATTCATATGATGCCTAACTCGAGGCGCGAACACTCCCTAAGGTGTTCGGTCTTTATAATAATGGGCGAACGATGCCTAAGCCCTAGTGTCAGTGCGGGCATGGTCTTACAGCGGCCCGATGCCAAAGCGTCGAGCTTCGCTTTGGCTATAGGAAGAAACCAAGGAGAATAACAACAGAGAGCAGTTAAAAAGGTTTCGCGAGGTCTTAATCTGAAAAGAATCCTCTAGCAGGTCCCTCTGCGTCTGCGCTGTGTCTCCGTTCGCCGTTATCCTAAGCGGGTATGCACGTTGTTCATCTGTGAAAGAGAGAGCGTTTAGTTTTAAAAACAATTCATCGAAAAATATGTAAAATAAAAATATAAATAATTAAAGCGGGGTTTGTATGAACCCAGCGGTTGGTCGTCTTGCGCAGCCCACGTGAAGGGTATGCGGCTAGAGCCCTAGCCCTCTTGGCGCGGATTCGTCTATTGAGTGCAGGGTCTTTAAGTGACCCTCGCACTAAAATGGCGCCCACCTTGGACGGGCATCTTGAGTGTAAGAGGCAGCGTGTGCGGTATGGCGTTAAAGCGGACAAAGCCTTTCGTCCCAAGAGTGCTTGATATTCACTTTCAAATGGGGCGACATGAAAAATTAATTTTCTCGTCGAAAATTGTTGGCGATCGAACAGGACTTCTAATGTCTGAGCACATGCACTTGGCGCAAGGGAACTGGCGTCACTCCTTTGAAGGAAGTGCGGCTGTGTCGGTTCTAGCAGGGTTTATCCCCATCCTACGGATTGTTTTGAATCTGACGGGTTTAAGTCGCTGCCTCCGTCCATTAGGACATTAGTAAATTGTAATCCGTCTATTATGGGATTCAATATCGAGAAGTCTGTCGCATTGCGGCAACAGGAATAGTCGGTGGTGAAAGTGATTGGTTTTGATATCCAATCTCTACGGTCTGCTTGGGTTGGACATGTGAAGCTCTTTTAGAAAGTGCCGCACTATTTTCCGTATTATCACGTGAAGTGAGTTCTTGCTTTGACCCCTTGTGGGAAAGTCTTTTGTTTTCGGTGCTTTCTGTTGGCAGGGTTTATCTTCTTAAACAGCGCGCCAGGCCTTGTGTTTGGCATTTAGTCGGCGGACTGTTTAAAACCAACAATCCTGTGGGTGTGATTTGCGAGCCTTAGAAGTCTTGTGGATTTGACATATCGACCCAAAATCTTGTTTAAGTTGGACAATTAATCCTTTGTCATCCTTTAGAGGCTGTGTTTTATTATTGGCATGAGCTTTTGAATCCGGCGTTGTTGTCATGCTCTTTGGGCTTTTCTCTTTATTCAGCGATGCTCTTTCTGCGCCGTGATTTTCCATTTCCATCTCTTATCTCGGATGTACTTGGGTGCTGGTGCTGCATCTTGCTAACCAGCTATCCTCTCCCTTACGAAGTGGGTCATGAGGCTTGTTAGTGCGGGCATTGTCCTCAGTTTCTCTTGACCGAGGTGCTGTGAACCATTCGTCTCGGACATTATGCTTGAAAGCTGCTAAGGCTTGACGTCCGGACGATCGACTATTTGGTTCTTTTGGTAAGGAACCTGTTCCGAAATTTCATGGCTGACTCTCGGGCTGTTGAGTTATATGACTTAGATCATACGCATCGGAGGGCGGACATAAGTCCCTTGAAATTTGCTCTAGCGTCCTCGAGCTCTTCCCAACTAGCAGTGTTTTACGGGAGGCTTTTAAGCCAATGACGGGCTGGCCCTTTGAGCTTGAGGGTAGGTACTTTATGGCGTGGAGATCGTCTCCTCGGCCATATGTATATGTAGTATATAATCTTCTATCCAGACTCCGGGTCTATTGTTCCATCGTGAGGCCTCTATGTTGATGGGTTTAAATCCATTGAGAATTCATGGTCCAGCACCTCATCGGTGAAACATAGTGGGTGTCTGGCGCCCTATATTGTGTGTGCGCTATCGCCGGACACTTGACGTGTTGCCTTGCTACTTGGGGCCTTCTCCTTTGGCCGTAAATGGACTGGCTGGGCCATCTGTCCTTCAAGTTAGTTGGTGGATTTATGTGTGGCGCCGCTGTCATAATTTGGCTTTGTCATCGGCGTCTGTCCAACCAGTGGCCCCTTTATTTTAGACGGTGGGGCTCTATGGCCTCCTCGTCGAATTCCGATAACTGCTTGCGCCGGGTAGCTCTTTGATTGGTGGCCATTACCGTACTTATCTACGGTTTTAGCACTTTGCTCCATCTCATTCTGAGTGTGTCTTACGCTGTTTTGAGCCTCCGTTTTCCTTCTTGAGCTTCTTGCAGTCTTGTGAGTCCTTTCGAAGGTTCTTGCTCTCCGTGGCGTGTCGGCGTGAGTCGTCGGTATTGTTTTCACGGGGCTGGACTGATTAGCTGACTTCGTCATGTTGGACGGTTGCTTATTTGCATGTTCATCGTCCACTTGTGAGCCCTGCCGTATTGCGGGCTCCTTGGGAGCGTTTGTTGTCGTCGAGGCGGGATTTAGGGCGATGTCTGCGCCGCCGCTTTGGTCGTTTATCGGCGGGGTCATCTTCTGCCGTGGCCCGTTGGTCCTCGTTATCGCTCTCCTTTGGGGTGTCCACCATATATATATATCATGTGACGAGGTGGTCCTCCCGTGCTTTATATGCTCTGTTTTTTGTTCATCTCCGGCATCGTCGTCCATTCCGTCGATGTCTTCAGAGTCGTAATCTAGCATGTCGGTTAGGTTGTCGACAGTGGCTACAAAGTGGGTGGTGGGTGGGCTCTGAATTTCTTCGTCGTCCGTACCCCAACCATCCTGGCTATAATCCGGCCAGGACTCTCCTGATAACGAGAGATGCTTTAGTGAATTTAGGATATCGCCAAAAGGCGAGTATTGGAAGATGTCCGCGGCGGTGAATTCCATAACCGGCGCCCAATCCAGATCGATTGGTAGGGGCGCGGGATGCTCGGAGTTTGGCGAGGAGTCCGGCGCCTCGGAATCACGAGTTTCGCAGGGGACAAGATTAGTGTTTGGCTCCATCGCCGTGGATGTTGAAGCCCCCGGGGCGGCGTCTATCCACCGGCCCTCGATCTGGCGATCGTCTCGAGCTAATGGCGAAGCGGATCCGTGTGCGGCCACCAAAACCTGTTGGTGGCGAGCAAGATCATGCCCATAAATCCGCAGTCTGGTGGCGCTTGGCTGTGGCTCGAGTCCGTCGAAGATCAAGTCTCCGCGGACATCGGACGTGAAGTTTAATCTTCGAATCGACGGCGGCGGGCGTAGCTTCGATCTGCTCGGATGGCCAAGTGAATTGGCCCTTGATCTGGAAGCCGTCAAATCTGAAGATCTGTCGGGAGAAAAGTCTCACCACAGGCAGCGTCGTTGGTTGAATATGCCATCAAGCCTATCGGTGGCGACACGGAGAAGGCTGTCAATGAAAGCACCAATGTCGGTGTCAAAACCGGCGGATCTCGGGTAGGGGTCCCGAGCTGTGCGTCTAGGCGGATGGTAATAGGAGGCGAGGACACGATGTTTTCACCCAGTTGGGCCCTCTCGATGGAGGTAAAACCCTATGTCCTGCTTGATTAATATTGATGATATGGGTAGTACAAGAGTGGATCTACCACGAGATCAAGGAGGCTAAACCTAGAAGCTAGCCTATTGTATGATTGTTGTAATGTATGTTGTCCTCTGGGACTAAAGCCCTCCGGTTTATATAGACACGGAGGAGGCTAGGAATTACAGTCGGTTACAAGGGTAGGAGATCTACATATCCGTATTGCCAAGCTTGCCTTCACGCCAAGGAAAGTCCCATCGGACATGAGCCGGAGTCTTCAACCTTGTATCTTCGTAGTTTGGGAGTCCGGCGGATAATAATAGTCCGGCTGTCCGGACACCCCCTAGTCCAGGACTCCCTCAGGCATCCCTAATACCTTTGCTGTAATCTCGTGCAACAAGTGAATAAACACTCATCGTGAGAATAACACATCTATCATGAAAATATTGTCTACCCTTTACCGCCTCGCGAGTAGTAGGGCAAACAAAAGAGAAATTTATTTTGAACATTAGATATGGCACATGCAAATTTCCTTAGAACGGCATAGAAATACCGCATATAGGTAGGTATAGTGGACTCATATGGGGAAATTGGTTTGTCGATTGTACTAAGGTAGAGGTACCTCGGTACCCCAACGTACTGCAGGCATTTGCAACTTCCATGGCGGGGTTTACCGCGTGCTTGCGGAGACTTTCTGCTCCATATCAAACCACTCAAAGACAAAGTATACAAGGCAGAAGATTGAGACCCGGCAAGCGGAGCTTCTTAAAGCCGATCGAGGCTCAAGGTTGCATCACTCACGCAAGGCCCGGCAAGAGGAGCTTGCCGGGAAGACTAGAAGATTACATCATAGAAGGCGCCTCGGCGCTATATGCGTCAGCGAGGCCGAGGGCGACAAGTTCTGAGCCGACAAGCTCCGGGCCGGCAAAGTCAAGACCCGGCAAGGTGCTTGCCGGGAGGATTGCGCCGTGTGCCAGCGCTCCAGCTCATCAGCCCAGCGTCGCCTGGAGCCTCTCCGGGGGCAGCGTCGCGAGTGGCTGTGCAACCTGGGGACAGGTGGCACTTCATGGTGGTGGATCCATCGCCCGTGGCGAGCGGAGGCGCAAGGCGGGAGCTTTGGGAATTCGGCGGCGGGCATTAAATGCCCTTGTCCCCACTATCAAAGTAGGTAGAAACCCTTTGTTCAAACCTTTGTAGCTCCACTTGTTCCCCTTGTTCCAACTACCACCTCTTTTACATTTTACCCCTTTCTCCTCGTTGACACTGTCGGTGACCCTTACACTATAAAGGAGGCCCATGCACAGCGTGGGGGTTGAAACCTTGGCGACTCTCGCTCTGGGGTGGCTGCTCTTGTAGCTCTTCAAGCTCCAGAGCTCAATAGAAACCTAAAGCAGCGATGGGAGTTTTATCTCTCGGAGAGCTCGAAGCTGGGTAAAAGCACGCCAGCGTGCTCGCCTCGATCTGCTCTCTGTGCTCCCTCCGCCCTCGTACCGCCTGAGACAAGGGCCCGGCCCCATAGGTGTTAAATGGCGGGCAGCTCTCCCAAACATCTATGGCGCGCCCGGTAGAGCGTCGAGGTGTCGCGGACCTGATCCGGCGTTAGCGGCGCGTTCTTCATCAACTTCTCCGGTTTCGTCGGCAACTTCGCCGACAAGCTGCGCCATGGCCCCGAAGAGGAGGCTTGAAGGTTGCGGGCCCGTCTGCGTCTCATCCGCCGCCGCCAGACCAGCGGTGGGCGGAGGAGCGCCCGGCGGAAGGTGGTCGCCCGGCGAGACACTCGCGGCGCCACGAATCAGGGCAGGGCGGATGACCGCGCCTCGGTCTCCGTGGATCGCGTCCATCTCAGCACCACGACAACCCAGCGGCGCCATACCACGGGAGGTGGTATCCGCTTTCTTGGGCAAGGCTACCGGAGGCTCGTGGGATGCTCTGGACCACCGTCCGGACACAAGCAAAGCGAAGGCGCCGGGGCAGGACCCTGCTCCTCCTAACGTTGTTAGGAGTCCGAGCATATCCCGCTCCTCGCACCGCTCGCCCCCGTTCCCCTCCACTCCGGCAACCGCACCTCTTCGGAGTGCTGCGCTGCCGTCAAGTCCGGCAAGTGCTCTGGGGCCCACTCCGGCAAGCGCACCTCTCCGGAGTGCTGCGCTGCCGTCGAGGACGCGCCATCGAGCTCCACCGGCAAGTACGAGGAAACAAGAAATAGAAAAGCTAAGTCATCCGAGCTTTTCTGCAGAGCACTCCTTAGTTCCATGCTTTTTTATGTTATGTTCCTCGTCGTTAGTCCTTTATGCATAATACCTGTCTTGTGGAGGAACCTACCGTGGATAGCCGCACCCTTGGTTTGTTTCGAACACGCTCAGCGATTTAAGTGAGCTGCGATAAGTATCAGCGCCCTTGTTTAGTTTTCGAGTCCGCTCGGCAAGCTAAGTGCGTTGCGACTAGCAGCAACAAGGTTGCTTGCGGTAAGACCTTAACCGACGAGCTGCTTGAGTTCAGCACTCAGCGCTTCATGGCGGGCCTGCCAACAAGTTCCTAAGCGTGGGGTAAGCGCACAAAGGATGTAAAGTAGAGGCGTAACATAGCAAGCCCTGCCGTGAGATGCCCGCCGTATGAAAACTTGTCGCGGCGGAGCAGGTCGTGGCCCGATTCGCCCTTGGTTTGTTTCGAACACGCTCAACGATTTAAGTGAGCTGCGAAGTGTGCGCCCTTGTTTACGTTTCGAGCCCACTCGACAATTTAAGTGAGCTGCGACAAGTGTCGCGCCCTTGGTTTGTTCGAGTCCGCTCGGCAAACACAAGTCTTGGCCTGCCCGGCAACAAGGTTGCTTGCGGAAGCAACACCGCCGGTGAACTCTTGATGTCCCTTTTCGGCAAGCGTGTTCGCACCGGCAAGCCCCGAGGCGTGAAGCATAAACATCTGAAGGGCAAAACGCGACAGCGTGTTACAGCGTGTACGAGAAAGGATTTATATACATGCAAATAATAAACTATTGCAGACCTATCTCGGCTGTTTTCATGGCTGAAATACAGCAACAAGGAGAAACGAGAAAAACACACGGCGCTGGATCGGCAAGCCAGCGTTCTTTGAGGGCTCAAAGTACCAAGATTCGTCTCCGGCAAGCGAGTTCTTTGGGGCTGTGATATCGAATAAGTTTTCATCCCTCGTCATGCATCCTCTCATGGACCGGGAAGCGGGGCTGCGTCCTTGAGCGGCGTGTCTTGTAAAACCCGTCAGCGAGGGCAGTGCGTGGCTCGATTCGCCCTTGGTTTGTTTTCGAGCATGCTCAGCGATTTAAGTGAGCTGCGACAAGTGTCGCGCCCTTGTTTAGTTTCGAGTCCGCTCAACAAACCCAAGTCTTGCTGTTGGCCCGGCAAGGTTGCTTGCCGGAAGCGGCACCGCCAGCGGGCTGCTGATGTCCCGCACTCAGCAAGTGTGTTCGCTCTGACGGGTTCCCTAGAAGCGTAGGATGGGAACATACAAGACACGAAATCAAGTAAAGGACTCGGCCCGACAAGCTTTCCCCTCTTTTTCATTAAAAACATCCTAGTTTAGTACAAGTCCATAGAGGATGAAAAACATGATAGAGAGGATTACATATTTTAAATGCAACTAAGGCCCAAGGGCTTACAAATTGAAAGATAAGATGCCCGTAATCCCTCTCTGTTTCTCTGTTCAGGGAGTTAGGGAGGTAGGTCAAGAGGCCCGGCAGAGAAGCTTGCGGGAAAGGAAAAAAAGGGGACAAAGGCGCAATGGAAGAAGGCTGCGAAGAAATAGTACCCTTGAGGGTGATCGTTCTTAAGTGGCGGCGGATGAGCTCTGGTCGAGGATCGCCTTGGTCTTCTTAGCCCCGAACAGGTAATATTGCTCGAGTTCCCTTGCGCTGAGCGGCGGGAAAAGCGGCGTTCTGCTTCCTTGACGAGGCGAGCTTCGCCGCTGCTCGGTTCTCCTTCTTGGTCTTCTCCGTCTTCCCCTTCGGGTCTTGGGGCCATAGCGGGGCGGCGAGGAAGGAGACGAAAAGTCGGCGGTACCCTTGAGCGCAAGAAGGCAGCGGAGGAGATCACGGAGGCGGAGTGCAAGCAGGATCTCTGGAGGAGGAAGAAGATGCAATGAGGCGAAGAGAGGAACAGCTCCTGCTTCCTCTGCTTTTATGGGGAAGTGGGGCGTTCGCTCTTCCATTAAGAGCGTGGGCACGTCCCATCACGATGCCGTGTCGGCAGCGTGCCATTACGGGGAGATCGGCGAATCTGGAAGTGGATTGACGCGCCGTGGGCGCGTGTGCCCGTGCCTTTTTTTGGGCTGGCCCAGCAGCGCTCGGCACCGTGTGTGGCCCGAGCCGGGGCTCTGTCGGTGTACTAAGGTAGGGTACCTCGGTACCCCAACGTACTGCAGGCATTTGCAACTTCCAGCGGGGTTTACCACGTGCTTGCGGAA
Source organism: Aegilops speltoides (assembly GCA_021437245.1). Taxonomy (NCBI): domain Eukaryota; kingdom Viridiplantae; phylum Streptophyta; class Magnoliopsida; order Poales; family Poaceae; genus Aegilops; species Aegilops speltoides. The sequence goes on from JAHHZJ010002448.1 coordinate 46,145, forward strand.
CTTTCTGCTCCATATCAAACCACTCAAAGACAAAGTATACAAGGCGAAGATTGAGACCCGGCAAGCGGGCTTCCGAGCGTTCGAGCTCAAGGTTGCATCACTCACGCAAGGCCCGGCAAGAGGAGCTTGCCGGGAAGACTAGAAGATTACATCATAGAAGAGCGCCTCGGCGCTATATGCGTCGGCGAGGCCGAGGGCGACAAATTCTGAGCCCGACAAGCTCCGGGCCGGCAAAGTCAAGACCCGGCAAGGTGCTTGGGAGGATTCGCCGTGTGCCCGCTCTCCAGCTCATCAGCCCAGCGTCGCCTGGAGCCTCTCCGGGGGGGCGTGGCGGGTAACTGTGCAGCTGGGGACACGGTGGCACTTCCGATGGTGGATCCATCGCCCGTGGCGAGACGAGCAGCAAGGCGGGAGCTTTTGGGGTCGGCAATGGCAGGCATTAAATGCCCTTGTCCCCTTGTCAAAGTAGGTAGAAACCCTTTGTTCAAGCCTTTGTAGCTCCTTTGTTCCCTTGTTCCAACTACCACCTCTTTTACATTTTACCCCTTTCTCCTCGTTGACACTGTCGGTGACCTTGCACTATAAAGGAGGCCCATGCACTGGCGTGGGGGGTTGAAACCTTGGCGACTCTCGCTCGGGGTAGCTGCTCTGTAGCTCTTCAAGCTCCAGCTCAATAGAAACCTAAAGCAGCAGTGGGAGTTTATCTCTGGAGAGCTCGAAGCTGGGTAAAAGCCGCCAGCGTGCTCGCCTCGATCTGCTCTCTGTGCTCCCTCCGCCCTCGTACCGCCTGAGACAAGGGCCCTGACCCCATAGGTGTTCGTGGTGGGCAGCTCTCCCCACATCGGGGAGGGCGAAGAGTCAGTGGTACCCATGAGGCCAAGAGGCAGCGGAGGAGAGATCGGAGGCGGAGTGCAAGGGATCTCTGGAGGAGGAAGAAGATGCAATGAGAGCAAAGAGGGAACCGCTCCTGCTTCCTCTGCTTTTATGGGGAAGTGGGGCGTTCGCTCTTCCCATTAAAAACGTGGGCGTCCCATCCACGATGCCGTGTCGGGCGTGCCATTCGGGGAGATCGGCGAATCTGAAGTGGATTGACGCGCCGTGGGCAGCGTGTGCCCGTGCCTTTTTGGGCCTGGCCCAACAGCGCTCGGCACCGTGTGTGGCCCGGCAGGGGCTCTGTCGGTGTACTAAGGTAGGGTACCTCGGTACCCCAACGTACTGCAGGCATTTGCACCTTCAGCGGCGGGGTTTACCACGTGCTTGCGGAGACTTTCTGCTCCATATCAAACCACTCAAAGACAAAGTATACAAGGCAGAAGATTGAGACCCGGCAAGCGGAGCTTCTTGGCCGTTCGAGCTCAGGTTGCATCACTCACGCAAGGCCCGGCAAGAGGAGCTTGCCGGAAGACTAGAAAGATTACATCATAGAAGGCAGCCTCGGCGCTATATGCGTCGGCGAGGCCGAGGGGCGACAAGTTCTGAGCCGACAAGCTCCGGGCCGGCAAAGTCAAGACCCGGCAAGGTGCTTGCCGGGAGGATTCGCCGTGTGCCGCGCTCCAGCTCATCAGCCCACCGTCGCCTGGAGCCTCTCCGAGGGCAGCGTGGCGGGTGGCTGTGCAACTGGGGACACGGTGGCACTTCACGGTGGTGGATCCATCGCCGTGGCGAGCGGAGGCAGCAAGGCGGGAGCTTTTGGGGTCGGCGGACGGGCATTAAATGCCCTTGTCCCCCCTTGTCAAAGTAGGTAGAAATCCTGTTCAAACCTTTGTAGCTCCTTTGTTCCCCCTTGTTCCAACTATCACCTCTTTTACATTTTACCCCTTTCTCTCGTTGACACTGTCGGTGACCCTTGCACTATAAAGGAGGCCCATGCACAGCGTGGGGGGTTGAAACCTTGGCGACTCTCGCTCGGGGTAGGCTGCTCTTGTAGCTCTTCAAGCTCCGAGCTCAATAGAAACCTAAAGCAGCGATGGGAGTTTTATCTCTCAGGAGAGCTCGAAGCTGGGTAAAAGCCGCCAGCGTGCTCGCCTCGATCTGCTCTCTGTGCTCCCTCCGCCCTCGTGCCGCTTACAGGACAAAGGGCCCTGACCCCATAGGTGTTAAATGTGGGCAGCTCTCCCCCGACATGGTTTAAAGGGTTTTGGATGCACAAAGAGTGATCATACTTAGTGCAAAATGAAGGCTAGCGAAAAGATTGAGAAGCGACCAACCAAAAAGCAAATAATCTCGTACCCAAGCATTAAGCATAAGTAACACCGAATAATGCACCATAAGTAGGATATAAATTTCATTGCATAAGTATTGACTTCCGTGCTTGCATAGGGAATCACAAACCTTAACATCAATATTCTTACTAAAGCACAATTACTCATCAACATGACTCGCATATCATATCTTCATATCTCAAAACCATTACTAAGAATCAAGTTTATTTTGTCCAGTGATCTTCATGAAGGTTTTTATTATATCCTCCTTGGATATCTATCACTTTGGAACTATTTTCATATGTTTCTTTTGGTAAGCTCAAACAAATATAAGTGAAGATCATGAGCATATTTTTTTCTTTCTCTCAAATTAATCTAAGTGAAGCAAGAGAGATTTCTTAAAAATGTACTAACTCCCAAGTAAATCTAAGTGAAGCATCAGAGAATTCCTTCAAAATTAACAAAGCACATCGTGCTCAAAAAGATATAAGTGAAGTACTAGAGCAAGTCCATGGCTCTAAAAATTTAAGTGAAGCATAGGAGCAAGCATAGCATAATTTTTGGCTCTCTAAAAGGGTGTGTCCAGCAAGGATTCGATACTTAAAACACAAAGCAAAACAATCAAAGACTCATATCATAAAAGACGCTCCAAGCAAAACTCATATCATGTGACGAATAAAAATATAATTTCATGTAAAATACCGATGGTCGTTACAAGAAAGCGGGGATGCCACTCGGGGCCATCCCCAAGCTTAGTTACTTGCTACTTCTTTGAATATTATATTGGGGTGCCTCGGGCATCCCCAAGCTTAGCCTTTTACTTATCCTTATTCCTTCATCCATCGTAAGATAACCCAAAACTTGAAAACTTCAATCACACTAAACTCAAACAAAACCTTTGTGAGATCCGTTAGTACAAGAAACCAAACCACTACTATAAGTACTGTAGCAAACCTATTCTTATTTTGTTTTTGCACTATATCTACTGTATTACAACTTTTCTATGGCAAAAACTCATTACAGAAAACCACAGAATCATCAAAACCAGCACACAACGCAAAGAAAATAGAATCTGTCAAAAACAGAATAGAACGTAGCAATCTGAAAATTTCGAATACTTCCGTAACTTCAAAAATTATGAAATAAATTTGTGGACGTGAGGAATTTGTCTATTACTCCTCTGCAAAAAGAACCAACTTAAAGCACTCTTCTGTAAAAATGACAGCGAATCTAAGTGGTATGAAAGGTTTCTGTTTTTCAGCAAGATCAAATAAACTTTCACCCAAGTCTTCCCAAAGGCATTGCTTGGCACAAACACTAAATTAAACACAAAAAACACAATCATAACAGTACCATAATTGTTTTAACACTCAAGAACAGAAAGCAAAAAGCAAAAATAAATTCTATTCATTGGGTTGCCTCCCAACAAGCGCTATCGTCTTACGCCCCTAGGGCATAACGTGTAGGATCTAAGTTTTTTCACGTTTGTCCAATTCTTCGGTCGAGCACTTAGGATTTTTCCAGGATTTTGCACATAAATTCTTAGAGGCAATACTTCTAGGCACGAGATTGAAACTTATTTTCACAAAAAGGATCTCTTATGACTTCAATAAAGTTCGAATGGATACTAATCATCTTAAGATCTCCTTTATCATTGCTAGAAGTTGATCCTTTGTTTTTAGTGGCTTGAGTAGTCTTGCTAATTTTCACGGGAGTTTTAGCAGAAGCAAAATCCATATCTAGATTAGAAAAAATTCTTCCAGTTTATCAATCCTAAAGCGGACTTTCTTCAATTCTTTCATGAATTATAGTTCCTTTTCTTTTAGCAACTTAAAATATCTTCGCTTTTGAACCAACTTTAGTAGCATAACTTTGCATTTTCTATCAAGTTTTCAATATGTTCTCTGTAAGCATTTTCTTCTCAATGGCATCTAGTCTTTTCGATAACATGCTCGAGAGTCAATATCGTTTCATTAATCACAGTGGTCATGAGCCCACTAAATTTCAAAGCATTAAAACCATCAAGAGTAGGACACATCAAAAAATTCCCACCGGTAACCATATCAAGGACGAATCTATACCAAGTGGTGATGCCCACATAAAAGCAACAAAGAAGAACAATGGTAGATTGCTTGCAGACAGATCTATTATGAGCATTGCAAATCCTATACCAAGCACCTTTTAAACTTTCTCCTCCCCTTTGTTTAAAGTTGAGAACTTCGTTCTCGGGGTGCACGCAATAGAATAAGAGAGATCCATAACGAAAAAAGGTGATAAGAAAGTTTGCACGGAAGCAGATCGATGAGAAAGCGGTGACGAAAAAAGAAGCGAATAAAGCGGCAAATTTTGTGAATAGGGAGAGGAAAATGAGAGGCAAATGGCAAATGATGTAAATTGCAAGGAGAAGAGATTTGTGATTAGGAACCTGGTTGATGTTGAAGATCCTCCCCGGCAATGGCGCCAGAAAGGCACGTGACTGGGAGACTATCTTGACTTGATCCTCCCCGACAACGGCGCCAGAAATTCCTTTTGATGTCGCTTGAAGCTACGTAAGTATTTCCCCAAAGAGGAAGGGATGATGCAGCACATCGGTGGTAGGTATTTCCCTCAGATATGAAACCAAGGTTATCGAACCAGTAGGAGAACCACGCAACACAACACAAACAGCCCCTGCACACAAATAACAACACCTTGCAACCCAATGTGTTAAAGGGGTTGTCAATCCCTTTCGGGGTATGGAGCCTCAAGATAGGCAAAGGATGTGAGGTAAATTTGTAGAAGATTGATAGATCGAATGCCAAATAAAATAAATAAGAATAAATTGCAGCAAGGTATTTTTGTATTTTTGGTTTAATAGATCTGAAAATAAATGCAAGAAAATAGATCGCAAAAGGCAAATATGATGAAAAAGAGACCGGGGCCGTAGGTTTCACTAGTGGCTTCTCTCGAGAAAAATAGCAAACGGTGGGAAAACAATTACTGTTGGGCAATTGATAGAACTTCAAATAATCATGATGATAAATAGATCACAAAGGCAAATATGATGAAAAGAGACCAGGGGCCGTAGGTTTCACTAGTGGCTTCTCTCGAGAAAAATAGCAAACGGTGGGAAAACATTGCTTTTGGGAAATTGATAGAACTTCAAATAATCATGACGATATCCCAGCAATGATCATTACATAAGCATCACGTCCAAGATTAGTAGACCGATTCTGCTGCATCTACTACTATAACTCCACACACCGACCGCTATCTAGCATGCAACTAGTGTATTAAGTTCTTGGGAAAACGGAGTAATGCAATAAGAACGATGACATGATGTAGACAAGATCCGTTTATCTACTGCGGTAGATATGGATCCCATCTTTTTATCCTTAGTAGCAACGATACATACGTGTCGGTTCCCTTTCTGTCACTGTGATCAAGCACCATAAGATCGAACCCACTACAGGGCACCTCTTCCCATTGCAAGATAAATAGATCAAGTTGGCCAAACAAAACCCAAATATCAGAGAAGAAATATGAGGCTATAAGCAATCATGCATATAAGAGATCAAAGAAGACTCAAATAACTCTCATGGATAAAAACATAGATCTGATCATAAACTCAAAGTTCATCGGATCAGCGAACACACATAAAAGAGCTACATCATATGGATCTCCAAGAGACCATTGTATTGATAATCAGAGAGAGAGAGACATCTAGCTACTAACTACGACCCGTGGAGTCTACAAAGAACTACTAACGCATCATCGGAGAGGCACCAATGGAAGTGGTGAACCCTTCCGTGATGGTGTCTAGATTGGATCTGGTGGTTCTGGACTCTGCGGAGGCTAGATGAATATTTCGTCGACTCGCCTAGGGTTTCTGGAATATTGGGGTATTTATAGAGCAAAGAGGCGGTCCAGGGGGCACCCGAGGTGGGCACAACCAACCAGGACACGCCTGGGCCTCCTGGCATGCCCTGGTGGGTTGTCCCCTCCTCGGGACTCCCCCCAGGTGCAACCAGGGCCCAACTTCTTCCCTTTGGTCCATAAAAAATCATCGTAAATTGGCGTGGCATTTGGACTCCGTCTGATATTGATTTCCTGCGATGTAAAAACATGCAGAAAACAGCAACTGGCACTTGGCACTATGCCAATAGGTTAGTACCAAAAAATGATATAAAATGACTATAAAATTATTGTAAAACATCCGAGAATGATAATATAACAGCATGGAACAATCAAAAATTATAGATACGTTGGAGGCGTGGCGATTACATTATACGATTCTCGACTTTACAATCCAAACAAACCCCTATGATTCTCGATTTTAGTTCTTAGAATCTATGACTTTATGATCCTAATAGTGAAGATTCTCGATTTGCGATCCTACCATCGAAGCTCGACCGATTCAAAATCATGATTACGACAACGTTGGTGGCAGCGAAAAATTAACTTAGCAAAGATCAATATGAAACGAGCTCGTAGGCAATGGATCAATGATGGATAATTATGTCAGATGGCATTCATGATGCAACAGTTATAACCTAGGGTGACACGGAACTAGCTCCAATTTATCAATATAATGTAGGCATGTTTTCTGAATATAGTTATACGTGCTTATGGAAAAGAACTTGCATGACATCTTTTGTCCTACCCTCCCATGGTAGCGGTGTCCTATTGGAAACTAAGGGATATTAAAACCTCCTTTTAATAGAGAACCGGACCAAAGCATTAGCACTTAGTGAATACATGAAGTCCTCAAACTACGGGCATCCCCAGGAAGTGTCCTGGCTATTGTGTCACTCCGGGGTTGCCGGATCATAACACGTACTAGGTGACTATTGCTACGTCTTGAGCTTGCGTTAGTTTTCCTCGAAGAGGAGAGGGTGATGCAGCAAAGTGTAGCGTAAGTATTTCCCTCCGTTTTGAGAACCAAGGTATCAATCCAGTAGGAGGCTCCTCAAAAGTCACGCACCTACACAAACAAGCGAGAACTACATAACCAACATAATAAAGGGTTGTCAATCCCTTCACGACCACTTCGAAAGTGAGATCTAATAAAGGTAGAATGATAAGATAAATATATTTTTGGTATTTTATAATATAGATGCAAAAAATAAAGATGCAAATAAAAGTAGATTGAAAGCAAATAAGATAAGAGATAGACCCGGGGGCCATAGGTTTCACTAGAGGCTTCTCTCAAGATAGTATAAATATTACGGTGGGTGAACAAATTACTGTCGAGCAATTGATAGAAAAGCGCATAGTTATGAGATTATCTAGGCATGATCATGTATATAGGCATCACGTCCATAACAAGTAGACCGACTCTGCTGCATCTACTACTATTACTCCACATCGACCGACTCTGCTGCATCTAGAGTATTAAGTTCATAAGAACGAGTAACGCATTAAGCAAGATGACATGATGTAGAGGATAAACTCATGCAATATGATATAAACCCCATCTTGTTATCCTCGATGGCAACAATACAATACATGCCTTGCAACCGTTTACATCCTTTGGTAAGGACACGCAAGATTGAACCGAGCTAAGCACTTCTCCCATGGCAAGAAAGACCAATCTAGTAGGCCAAACCAAGCGATAATTGAAGAGACTTGCAAAGATAACTCAATCGTACATAAATGAATTAGAGAAGATTCAAATATTATTCATAGATAAACTTGATCATAAACCCACAATTCATCGGATCTCGACAAACACACATAAAAGAGTTTGCATCGAATAGATCTCCACAAGAGAGGGAACATTGTATTGAGATACAAAGAGAGAAAAGCCATCTAGCTAATAACTATGGACCCGTAGGTCTATGGTAAACTACTCACAACTCATTGGTGGGGCAAGGATGTTGATGTAGAGGCCCTCCATGGTTGATTCCCCCTCCGGCTGAGTGCCGGTGGAGGCTCCAAGATGGCATCTCGCGGATCTGAGAAGGATTCTGGCGGTGGAAATTGTGTTTCGTGGTGCCTGGATGTTTTGAGTGCGTAGGTATATATAGGAGGAAGAAATGCGTGGGTGGGCTGAGGGGCCCACGAGACATGGGGCGCGCCCTACAGGCGTGGCCCCCTATCTCGTGGGGCCCTCGGGCTTCTTAATTGCACTCAAGCTCTCCAGACATGTTAGTTCCAAAAAGCACGCTCTGAAGGTTTCATTCCGTTTGGACTCGGTTTGATATTCCTTTTCTTGAAATCTTGAAATAGGCAAAAAAAACAGCAATATGAAATGGGCCTCCGGTTAGTAGGTTAGTCCCAAAATGATATAAATGTGTAAAATAAAGCCGTAAACATCCAAAGGGGTAATATAATAGCATGGAACAATAAAAAATTATAGATACGTTGGAGGCGTATCAAGCATCTAAGCTTAATTCCTGCTCGTCCTCGAGTAGGTAAATGATAAAAAGAAATTTTTGATGTGGAATGCTACCTATCATAATTCTCAATGTAATTTTCTTTATTGTGGCATGAATGTTCAGATCCAAATGATTCAAAATAAAAGCTTATAAAACATAAAAATATTAATGCTTCAAAGCATACTAACAAATAATCATGTCCTATCAAAATAACATAGCCAAAAAGCTTATCCCTACAAAATCATATGGTTAGGCCATGCTTCATTTTCATTACGAAATACTCCCATCATGCACAACCTCGATGTGAGCCAAGCAATTGTTTCATACTTTTAGCAGCTTGACTTTTCAACTCTTCGCAATACATGGCGCAAGCCATGGACATACAACTATGGTGGTATATGGTGGTGGTTGTGGCGACAAAAGGGGAAGATAGTCTCACATCAACTAGGCATATCAGCGGGCTATATAGAGGTGCCCATCAATAGATATCAATGTGAGTGAGTAGGGATTGCCATGCAGCGGATGCACTAGAGCTATAAATATATGAAAGCTCAACAAAAGAAACTAAGTGGGTGTGCATCAACGCTTGCTCACGAAGACCTCGGGCATTTTGAGGAAGCCCATCATTGTAATATACAAGCCAAGTTCTATAATGAAAAATTCCCACTAATTATATGAAAGTGACAACATAGGAGACTCTCTATCATGAAGATCATGGTGCTATTTTGAAGCACAAGTGTGGAAAAAGAGATGGTAGCATTGTCCCTTCTCTCTTTTTCTCTCATTTTTTCTACTCTTTTTTTTCTTTTCTTTGGCCTTTCTTTTTTTCTTTTTGGCCTTTCTTTTTTTTGTTCCTCTTTTTATTATTTTTTGTAAAGTCTGAAGTCTCATCCTGACTTGTGGGGGAATCATAGCCTTCATCATCCTTTCCTCACTAGGAAAATGCTCTAATAATGAAGATCATCACACTTTTATGGATTTACAACTCAAGAATTACAACTCAAAGCTAGAACAAGATATGACTCTATATGAATGCCTCCGTGATGTCAGGGATATGCAATGAATCAAGAAGCGACACGTATGAAAATTATGAAGGTTGCCTTGCCACAAATATGATGTCAACTACATGATCATGCAAAGAGCAATATGACAATAATGGAACGTGTCATAATAAACGGAACGGTGGAAAGTTCAATGGCAATATATCTCGGAATGGCTATGAAAATGCCATAATAGGTAGGTATGGTGGCTGTTTTGAGGAAGGTAAATAAGGGGTTTATGATACCGGCGAAAGTTGCACGGTAATAATAAAGGCTAGCAACATAAAAAGGATGAGTGTGCCTATGTCCATGGACTCACATTAGTCAAAATAGAACTCATATACTTATTGCAAAATACTACTTAGCCCTCGAAGCAAAGTACTACTATGCATGCCCCAAGAGGGATAGATTGGTAGGAAAAGACCATCGCTCGTCCCCGACTGCCACTCATAAGGAAGACACTCAAAAGAGCACCTCATGCAACAAATTTGTCACACAACTTTTACCATACGTGCATGCTACGGGACTTGCCAACTTCAACAAAAGTATTTCTCAATTTCATAATTACCCACTAGGATGACCCTAACATTACTACCTTTATATCTCAAAACAATTATCAAGCATCAAGTTGATCATAGCATCCAATTCTTTTTCTATGATAATTTTTATTATCCCCAACTTGGATGCTCATCATTATAGGACCAACTTTGTGACAATAGCAAATACCATGTTGTTCTAAAAGACTCTCAAAAAGATATAAGTGAAGCATGAGAGACTAGCAATTTCTTCAAAATTAATACACCACCGTGCTCTAAAAGATATAAGTGAAGCACTAGAGCAAAAATTATCAAGCTCAAAAGATATAAGTGAAGCACATAGAGTATTCTAGCAAATTCTAATCAAATAGGCTTCTCCCAAAAGGTATGTACAGCAAGGATGATTGTGGTAAACTAAAAAGCAAAGACTAAGGCTCCAAGATAGGATCTCGCGGATACAGAAGGTTGCGGCGGTGGAAATTGTGTTTCGTGGTGCCCCTGGATGTTTCGAGTGCGTGAGGTACATATCTGAGGAAGAAATCGTCGGTGGCGCCGAGGGCCACGAGATAGAGGCGCGCCCTCTGAGGCGTGGCCCCCTATCTCGTCTTGACCCTCGGAAGCTTCTTGACTTGCACTCCAAGCTCTCCGGATCATGTTCGTTCCAAAAATCACGCTCCCGAAGGTTTCATTCCGTTTGGACTCCGTTTGATATTCCTTTTCTTTGAAATACTGAAATAGCCAAAAAAAACAGCAATATGGGCTGGGCCTCCGGTTAGTAGGTTAGTCCCAAAAATGATACAAATGTGTAAAATAAAGTCCATAAACATCCAAAAGGGGTAATATAATAGCATGGAACAATCAAAAATTATAGATACGTTGGAGACGTATCAACTATAACTTGCAAGATAGGATCAAGAACACAAATATATTCATGAAAACATAATAGGTTTAGATCTGAAATCATGGCACTTTCGGGCCCTAGTGACAAGCATTAAGCATAGCAAAGTCATAGCAACATTTGCCGGTGTTGCAGGAGCAGGGGTCCCAGACTTGCTTACTGCGACTGCTGGCGTGGCTCAAGTGGTGGGCAGTGCAGCCCATCCTCCTCAACACAAGATTCAAGACCCTCGCGAGGCAAGCCTCATGAGGTGGGCCGGCGCAAGGCTTCCTCGAGGCAGCCTCGCCGAGGCAGGCTCATGAGGCGGAGAGATCAAGGCAAGGTACCTCGCGAGGTGCTCGTGGCATAAGCCATGACGATCAAGACGAGGCGAGGCGCCCAGAGGCGCCCGGCTGCATATTTCCTTGTTTCCTCTTTGGTGCAAAGGGGCAAGCATAAGCCTTGAGGTACCAAGGCATCGAGCAAGGTTGCCATTTCAGTACAATGAGACCAAGACCAGCGAAAGGCAGGATGGAGGTCATCGTGGAGCGAGCGGCGTCATCACCGGCGCTTTGGCGGCGAAGACCAACTTTAGTCGGGATCACTTGTCTTGGATGTTCCCCTTCAAAATGGCCATTGTTGGCACCCTTCCGCTCAATATTTGGGAAGGCGCGGGGCCTCTATAAATGAAACTAGCCACCACAGAGTAGAGAGAGGGATAAGGACTTAGGAAAGAGCAGAGAGAGGCGATTGAACTCACCCAAGCAATTCATCGCACCAGCTCAAGAACACCTCTCATGAGGCTGTTCTTCCTTGTACTATTCATCATCGGTCCACGAGGTAATCCACCACACCACACCTTTGGGTAGGGTATTACACCACAGCAGTGGCCCAAACCAGTATAAATCTTGTGTCCCTCGTGTTGTTCATCATTTCCGGCTTAGATCTCACGAGGCGATCGGACCTTGGTCGGTAGGGAGAGATCTTCGTGCGCCTGAGTTCGAACCTTAGGATCTGCCGGAACCCAACATCCGACATTTGGCGCGCCAGGTAGGGTGCGCCAGAATCTTTCTTCCACTATTTCGTGTTCGATCTTCTGTCGTGTCCATGGCTGACGCTCGCCGACCTCGCGTCGAGCGCCGGGCTGCTCTCGTCGCCCGCGTCGCCGAGACGGCTCTCGTCGGCGGGTGTCCTCGTCGTTCCACGTCGCCTGCCGCCAACGCCGCAACCGGCCCGGTGGGGAACGAGTAGCAAGCCTCGTCTCTGCATCCTTTGGTGCGGCGGGAAGGCCGCACCGCCACCCCGTCGCTGACTCCAGCCGGTTCGTTGCCCCCACGCCGCCGCCCCCGCAGGCCGCGCCGCGCGCGTTCTCACAGCGCGTGAGCTCCTGCACTACCGTCCGTCGGCGACCTCTCGAGGTGGCTCGACCGCATAACCGAGCTTGTCGGCGCTGCAAAGGCTCTCCTATGCCGTCCACTCGCTGCCTCACCCTCCGTCATGTGCGGGGGCGCGAGACCAGGAGGTGCCTCCGCCACCTCTTCCCCAGAAAGCGCGCTAGCTCAAAGCGCTTGATCCAGGGCAGATCCACCGCATCCGGCGCCAGCGACGGAGAGAGCTGCCAAAAATCCTCGTCCCCAAGGCGGTGCTCGCGTGCTCCCGGCACCGGTGCGCCATGACCGCATTCCTGCACCACCACATAAGGACCCCGCACTGCTCCAGGCAGCAGTGCACGGGAATCCCTAGGAGAAAGCCCAGCATCAGCAGAGGGCTCTGGTGGCCACCGCAGGCTGTTGTGCCTTCACCCTTGAGCTCTGCGTGTCGCTGGCGAGCAAGTTCAAGCTGACCTGCCTCCCTGCTATGATGGCGCCGGATCCTGCGGAGTTCCTGCACTTCTGAGTTGGGGATCGAAGCCGCCAGGGGCGAAAATGTCATGGCGAACTGGTTTCCCATGGCATCCAGGAACGGCGCCCTTTGGCTCTGAACACTGGCTCCTAGCATGATCTCCTCACAGGGCGAGATGCGCACCGCTTCATCGCCAACTTCCAGGGCACTCGCGACCGTCCGCCAGCCGTGGGAGACCTGCGCCATTTCAAGCAGCAGCCCGGGGAGACCTTGCAGAAGTACATCCAGCGCTTCGACAACGCTCGCCTCAATATTCCCAGGGTGAGTGAGGAGGCCATCATTTCGGCGTTCTCTCATGGCGTCCGCGACGTCAAGATGAAAGAGGAGCTGGTGATCCATGAAGACCTGTGTACATCCCTGGAGTTGTTCAACTTGGCGACCAAGTGCGCAAGGGCTGAGGAAGGGTGCCTCTCCCTTCTCGAGCTCCCGGCAGCAGACCAAGTAGAGAAGAAAGCCGAGGCCAAGGATGTGAAGGGCAAGGGAGCGGCTGGGCTCGCAGCGGAGCTGGACACAAAGCACGGCAGGGACCAGCCGGAGTCGTCCAAGGGCAGCCGGTACTGTGTGTACCACGACCTCCATACTCCACAACACAAGCAGATGCCAAGAGCTCGGGGCCGTGCGAGAAGGCCGTGTCGTCCCGGCCCCAAAGCGCAACAACCGGGGCTACGGCCGGCGGAGCAAGAGGTGGAGGGCGATGGGATGGCTGTGGCCCTCGCCAAGGGTGGCGTGACCGACCTCGCGAGGACGCTGGCGAGACCAGCCTCGCGAGGAGCTTGGAGAGATCAGCCTCGTGAGGATCGCCCGCAAAGCAGCATGAGCCTTCCTCCTCTGCCACCACCACCAGAAGGAATGAAGACCATCATCGGGGCGAGGGGCTGGGGGCTTCCAGGAACCCACGTGCAATCGCTTGCATCAGGCGGCGCTCAGGCTGACCTCCAGTGCATCTTCAAGCAGTTTGCTCGCGAGGTGAATGCAGTCCTCCCCAAGCTTGAGGCCACGCGCCCTCTCGGGTGGTCTGCGTGCCCCATCACGTTCAGCTCAGCGGATCAGCTCAAGTGCGCGGCAACGGCCGGTGTCCTCCTAATGCTTTGTTCCCCATTCATCAGCAACGTGCAAGTTACCAGGACCCTCATCGATGGCGGGGCAGGGCTCAACGTCTTGTTCGTCAAGACATTCAACAATCTCCAAGTTCCGTATGATCAGCTTATGCCAACCAAGCCTTTCTCAGGAGTCACTGATGTTTCCACTGTCCCGATAGGGCAGGTCCGCCTTCCTGTCACCTTTGGACAGCGCAACAACTACCGCACCGAGCTCATCAACTTCGACGTCGCCCACATTCGCCCGCCATACAATGCCATCCTTGGGTACCCAGCTCTGGCCAAGTTCATGGCAGTGACTCACCATGGCTACAACGTCCTCAAGATGCCAAGAAGCGGTGGGGTCATCGCGGTCCCCTGTGAAGAGAAGGATGCGGTGTGATCCCTCGAGCGCGCTTTCCAGGCCGCGTCGATTGAGCACCCAGACAGCAAGAGTGGAAACCTCCCTGGAGCAGCTCCCAAGAAGAAGAATGCATCACTTGGTTCAAGGCCTCAGGAGCAGGCACCTCCGGAGGCGCCTCATCTGGACATGTGCCCGTTCAAGGGGCGCCACCCTCTATCGCATAGGAAGGCATGCCCAGTGCCCTCCTCGGGCAGGGCTCGGGGGCTCTCTCCTGGGGAGCCATCGACTTTGCCAAGATCACGAGGGAGGCGCTTGGGAACCACTTGGAGGCGTGCTTCACGGCATGCTTCCCTTAGGAAGGCATAAGGTAAGAAGGACCCAACCCTCAGGAGTTCATCACCAAGGCCGCTCAGGAGTTGGTGGAATCGAGAGTCATGCACGGCAACCGCCGCCAGCCTAGCGTGGCTCCCCATCCAGGCAAGGATGGCGGGCTGCGCGTCTGCATCGACTACCCAGGGCTCAATCGAGTCGCTTCTCAAGAGTGCTTCTGGCCTTCGCGCATGGAGCGTTGCGCGGGCCTACTACACAGCTGCGCTCGCATGCCCTTCGGCTTGCCAAATGCGGCTGCAGCCCACCAGCGCTTGATGAGAAGCATGCTTGAAGCTCAGGTGGCCAAGCATCGCGCATTCCTGGAAGAGATGGAGATGGACCTCAGCGGGCCGCTCGGACCTCCTGAGCCTCCCCAGGCTCAGAGTCCCGAGGGCTCGTGAGGATCGGCTTCTTCACCCCGCGCCCGGCTGCTCCGACAATCATACGCTGTGATGTCGGTGACTTCTTTTGATTTCGTTTCAGCGAGGAGCACCCCAGGGCTGCATCATTCCCAGGTCGCGTGGGTCCGTCCCTGCGACATGTATCATTTCTTATGTCTTGTTCACCTTGTTGGGGGCGCCCCTCGGGCTGCATCATCCCAAGCTGCTCGGGCTGACCGGTGGCGTTCTTTCTCCACATCTATCAAGTTGATTTGTTTCTTCATGCTTAACCTACTCATGATTCTTTCTGCTGCCTACGCGGACCTCTCCACTCTCATGCAAAGCGCTTACGCGTTAAAGGGGGTGCACGAGAATCGCGACTCATGGGCTCTTCTTGGCTCTCAGCCCTCACCCCTGGCCTTGACCCACCGCGCCATAACTTTGTCATATCAGCATGCGGTGAGCTTGCTCGAGGCAGGACACGAGGGCGTGAGAGCATTGCCTTCTAACCACCTTGCAGGAACATACCACCAACAAAGGCCCGAGCGGCGCAACCCGCCTCGGTAGGGCCCGTGAGTCTCTTGTTGGCTCATGGGTGCCAGATACACCTCTCCTAGCCCTACCGTGTCGCCACGTGTCGAGGCAGGGCTGCCACGCCTCGGGGGCTCCTCCGGGAGATCCTCCCTCCATGAACCGGTGGAAGCACCATGCTCATGCTGGCTGGCGACCTTTGCCAAGGCGGCTATGCCCGTACACATCAGGCACTATGCTCCACTGGTGATAAACAAGCGAGGGCAGCCCACGGCTGTATCAACCTCAAGGAGCCAGGCTCGATGTCTGCCTTTGTCGGTGTCAAAAGCTGGCGGATCTCGGGTAGGGGTCCCAGGCGTGCGTCTAAGCGGATGGTAACGAGGAGACAAGGGACACGATTTTTTACCCAGAGTTCGGGCCCTCTCGATGGAGGTAAAACCCTACTCCTCTTGGATTGATATTGATGATATGGGTAGTACAGAGTAGATCTACCACGAGATCAAGGAGGCTAAACCTA
Organism: Aegilops speltoides; assembly: GCA_021437245.1. NCBI lineage: Eukaryota > Viridiplantae > Streptophyta > Magnoliopsida > Poales > Poaceae > Aegilops > Aegilops speltoides. Next base: position 62,297 of record JAHHZJ010002448.1, read on the forward strand.
GAAGCTAACCTATGGTATGATTGTTGTAATGGTTGTTAGTCCCTCACGGACTAAAACCCTCGGTTTATATAGACACGGAGAGGGCTAGGGTTACAGTCGGTTACAATGGTAAGAGATCTACATATCCGTATTGCCAAGCATGCCTTCACGCCAAGGAAAGTCCCATCCGCTTTGCAGGGCGATGTCTTCCATCTTGTATCTTCATAGTCTTGGAGTCCGGTGATGATGATACTCCGGCTATCCGGACACCCCTAGTCGAGAACTCCTCGGTAGCCCCGAACCAGGCTTCAATGGCAGCGAGTCAGCGCATATATTGTCTTGGCATTGCAAGGCGGGTTCTCCTTCAAATTCCATGTGCTGCGAATAGTGTCCGTCCTTGAGGAGTCTGGACTAGGGGTGTCAGGACAGCGGACTATCAATATCCGCGGACTCCCGGACTACGAAGATACAAGATTGAAGACTCGGCTCGTGTCGGATGGTACTTCCTTGGCGTGGAAGGCAAGCTTGCATCTGGATATGTGGATCTCCTACCATTGGCCGACTACTGTGAAACCTATCCCTCTCGGTGTCTATATAAATCGGGGCCTTAGTCCGTGGGGCGAACATACATCTCAACAATCATACCATGGCTAGCTTCTGGGGTTTAGCCTCCTTGATCTCGTGGTAGATCTACTCTTCAATATTAATCAGCGAGGGCGTAGGTTTTACCTCCATCGAGAGGGCTGAACACAGGTAAAACATTGTGTCCCCGTCTCTTGTTACCATCCGCCTAGGCAGATTGGGACCCTACCGAATCCGGTTTGACACCAACATAATCTTTCATTGAGAGTTCCTACGTATGCGTTGCCGATAGGCGGATGCCTCCACCGTCTTCAAAGGCGGTGTTTTTCGCCGGAGGGGCCTTGGCGCCCGGCCAAACTATCCGGCTTGGTGGTTTTCTCATGTTGCTGTCCGGCCGCCGCTTGGCAATGACTTCTCAAGTCGTCGGAAGCAATCTTGGCGTCAACCCTAAAGCTGCCGAACAGTTAGATCCAATCGAGCTCTCGTTTGTTAACGAGCTCTTGGATCGCATCGCCGCCCTGGGAGTCGCTACGGACTACAACCAGATTGGGCTTAAAACCGATCTGAGAGAGATCAACTCTCCCCAGGCCACCCTGCGTCTACGTGGTAGAGGAACAACTGCAACTCTTTGCCAATCTGAAGACAATTCATGTCAGATTCCCGAACCCTCCATGCGGATCCCAGCGGAGGGCGGACTTCAATCGAGCATGGAACTTAAAATCATGCATCGCCCCGGACTCGCTGGATTGCGCCCAGCAAACCAAGCTTCAGTCGGAAACTCCTTGGCCTCTGAGCCTCAAGATGGGCGAGGGATCCAGATTTTGCTCCACCCACCCGCCCGGACATATCGATCTATCTCTGTCGGCAAGAGCCTCTGAAAGCATTACATCACTCTTGGGCGATTCCTCCTGGTTATGGACAGGATCTGAGGACTTCGAGAGAAAGCGCAATATCAATCTTACGCAATAGCGCGGACAAGGGAATACTAAGCGCCATTGATCGTGCCAAAATTATCGCTTCACCGATCGGCATCCATTATGCGAAAATCTTGTGCGATGGAAGTTTCGGAAAACCGAAAATCAATTTTGGGATAATCCGGCCCCAAACCCGATCCAGCGATAAAAGGCGCCTTACAATCGGGCCCAGATGCAAAAACAAAAAACAAAAACCCAATAAGGAAGCGGAACCGTCTTTGGAGAGATGGCTCAATGGACCTGTAAACTTCATAGTGCAGAGGGCCGTCCCAGCACATAACCGAGCATGTTGGATATTACGGCAGGTGGCCAAAAGTGGCGAAGAGCTTCTAGCTCAGGAAACCACTCCAGCAATACCGCCGCGGTATCAGCGGTCTTGAGACTTTCGCATCAAATAATATCACAGCGAACAGATCCATGAACTTGCGAAGTCTACCAAGTAGCAACAACAAATCCATGGGCGACACAGCTATTAACTTCAATGCCGGTGACGAGCCCAAATTGAACAACGAGCCCGGCCGCACTAGTACTTAGTCCAATAGTGGGCGACTTTCGTGACAAAGGTCCTCATGGATGGCGGCAGCGAACTAAACCTCATTTATGAAACTCTGCGAAAAATGGAAATCGATTGGAGCCGTATTGAAGCGAAGCAGCACAACCTTTAGAGGAATAATCCCTAGCCAGGAAGCTGCTGCGGAAAAATCACACTCGATGTGGTTTCGGCTCTCGGACAATTAGAATCTGAAGAAGTCACGTTCGGTGGCCCGTTCGGCGATGGGTATCCGCCATATTAGGGCGAGATGCATTCACAATTTTTCAAGCAATACCTCATTACGGGTACATGAAGCTCAAAATGCAGGCCCGTGAATAATCCTCTCACTAGTGATCCGGGACATAGCACTCAGCGCTGAAAATAAAACAGCCGCACTAGCCCTCGAGGCATTATCCAAAGCCCTGGCGGCGAGAGGAACTCACAGCTGCGCTCTCACGGTGAAACGAGGGGCGATGTGATACTCGACAAAAGATTCAAGTCCACCTCCTTCAAACCAGCAGATGAGATAATAAAATTCCAGGTCCATCCAGCGGACCCAACAAAGGCGGCCTCCATCGAGACACAGTTGAACCGAAGTTGGCCTTCGCCTTTGCTTGAATTCCTTGGGAAGTGGGATATCTTCGCTGGCATCCTTGGACATGCCGGAATCCCTCGCGAGTTGGCGAACACAGCCTAAACATCCTAAAAGATTCAAGCGATCAAAGCAGGCTCTTGACGATTTTCCGAGCCCAAAAGGCAGGCAATGGGAGAAGAGCTAGCCAAACTATTGGAAGCCGGATTCATTAGAGATATTAAACATCCGGACTGGCTAGCAAATTTGGTGATGGTACCAAAGAAGGATAAATCCTGGCGCCTCTGTGTCGATTTTAAAGACCTCAATAAAGTGGCCTCTGAAGTACCACTCAATGACATTATAAATAACCGTGACGCAACGGGCAGGATAGCAAAATGGTTCATTGAGCTCTTACCATTCGACATCACTTACAAACCTCGACGAGCTATAAAGTCACAAGTCCTGGCTGACCGTGCGAATGGACCAAGCGAACTCCCTAAACAGTATGGCGCATACTCCAATTGGACTATGCATTTAGCGGCTCCAAAATGTTGGCGGATGGGGCTGGCGTCGTCTTGGCGTCCCCTACGGAGATACAGTCGATTACATACTTCAAATAATGTACGGACTCCAACAATGCAACCGAATCTGAGGCCTGTTACATGGTCTCGGATGGCGGTCTCCATGGGCATTCAAGGCCTAGAGGTGCGAGGACTCAAACCTTGCAATATCCCAAATAAATGGAGACTTGGCGCCAAGGATCGAAAATGGCAGCATATCATAGCGCTGTCCTAAAATGTCATTTCGGTTGAAGGACTCGAATTCCATCACATAGCGAGACAATAACCAAGCGGCGGCGTCACAGCACGCATCGGTCGCAAGCGTGATCTTTGTCCTCAAATATCATCACTGGAGCGGCTTTTCAAGCCATCCGTACTATGGGAAGAGGGCCAGCGGTGACAAACCGGAGAAAACCGCGCAATCGGTGATTGACGAGATGACATAACACCCTCCGCCCATGACATAATGGCGATGTCGCCCGGCGTGGACAGAACCTTTCTTAGCCTACTTACTTGGCGGGAACTTCCGAAGACCAAAATGAGGCCCATTGCATAGCCGGCGATCGAAGGCCTACAAGGTCCATGAGGAGAACTTTATAAGAAAAGTACTACTGTAGGATCGAAAGTATGTCTAGAGGGGGTGATTAGACTACTTGACAATATAAAATTCTGCCTTTTGACAAAGAACAGTTTTTGACAGATTTACAATTATGATCAAGTCAAGCATCACCCTACATGCAATTCTAGAGTATAGGCAGCGGAAAGTAAATTGCACATGTAGTAAAGAGGTGGAGAAAAGCAAGCGCAATTTTGGAGGCGGTGATTTTCTCGTGGTTCCGATAGGTGGTGCTTCGTACTTCACGTTGATGGAGACTTCAACCCCGGAGGTAGCAGCTGCGAGAGTCCGGAGGCTCCACCCACAAAGGTCCACGAAGAAGCAACCTTGTCTATGCCATCATGGCCTCATACGGAGGCTAGCCTTACTCGGGGTAGATCTTCACGAAGTAGGCGATCTCCTTGCCCTTACAAACTTCTTGGTTCAACTCCACATCTCGTGGAGGCTCCCAAGCGACACCTAACCAATCTAGGAGGCACCACCCTCCAAAAGGTAATAGATGGTGTTGATGATGATGAACTCCTTGCTCTTGTGCTTCAAATGATAATCTCCCCAACACTCAACTCTCCTCACTGATTTGGCTGTGGTGGAAGAAAGGATTGAGTGGAAAGCAACTTGGGAAGGCTAGAGATCAAGCTTCATATGGTGGGAGTGGAGCAGCAGTCTCAACACAAGGGTGAGTAGTTCTCTTCTCGAAATGTAAGGTAGGAGTGGTAGTTCTTTTCGATGGCTCTCTCCACGAATGAAGAGGGGTGGAGGGTATTTATAGCCTCCACATAAAATCCAACCATTACACATCGAGCAATCTCGGTGGGACCGAAGTTGACAACTCGGTGAGACCGAAAGTTCAAATAATGTGAGCGTTGGGATTTTTGGTGGGACCGAAAATACAATCTCGGTTTGTCCGATTAGATGCGAAGACAAGAGCTTGCCAATCTCGGTGGGACCGACTTCATCATCTCGGTGACACCGATTTGATGTGAAGGATTCTGAAGCTTGGCAACTCAAGTTTGGTGAGGCCGAGTTCAGAATCGGAAAATCCGAGTTTTCTAGGGTTTGGCTTTGTGGCTGAGGTGGTTCATCTCGGTGTGGCTGAGTTTGGAATATCGGTGGGACGAGATTACTTATGAGTGTATATGGCGGTGAAAGTTCTTGATAGTTTAGGAGATGTATCACTAAGCACTTGAGCGACGGATCATCATCATAACCTCATCCTTTTAATAGTATTGGCTTTCCTATGGACTCAATGTGATCTTGGATCACTAAACCAAAAATGGAGTCTTGAGCTTTTGCCAATGCTTGCCTTAGCATTTTGAGGGTCCACTTCTTGAGTCCTTGCCATACCCATATCCTTGAACTTTACGAAATGATTCTCAAGTAACTATTAGTTCAATGATATATATATTGTTATTAATTACCAAAACCACGGGGATTAGTTGCACTTTCACTACGGAGTCCTTCAAAGGTGTATCGAAGAAGAGGCGAAACCTCTGGCTGAAATTCATGCGGACTAAGCGGACACCCATAACAGCCGGGCCACTGGTAGGAAAGGCATTCCGTCTGAGATTTTATTGGCCGGCAGCTCTGGCGAGCATACGGGACTTGGTCGGCGATCGTTGGTTGTCGACTCTTTGCTAATCGAGCCATATGCCACCCCGCCCTCAAAACCATACCCATTACGGCGTTCGCGATGCAGGGGCTTGACATGGTTGGACCCCTTAAAGGGAACCCACAAGAAAAAGTACCTATTGGTCATGGTGGATAAGTTCACCAAATGGATAGAGGCCAAACCGGTCAAAGCAGCGAGTCGGACCGGTGTGAGACTTTATATCGGGGTGGTACACCGTTCTGAGTCCCCACAACATCATCACCGACAATGGCACGAACTTCACGGCCGATGAGGTTAAGTCATGGTGCAAAAATATGGGCATCAAGCTCGACTATCGTCGATCTATCACCCTCAAACCAGCGGTCAAGTGGAAAGAGCAAGCGGTCTAATAATGGCGGCATTAAACCCGGACTAGTGAGGTCACTCACTAAATCCGACACACAATGGGTCGAGGCTCGACTCCGTACTCACGGGGGCTGCGGACAACGCCTAACGTACTACGATTCACACCATTTTTTATGGTATCTGGTATGAGGCAGACTTGCCTGCGACATTATTCATGACTCACCTCAGTGCGCATGTATGAGAGCGAGGCCGAGCTGGATCGGCGGGACAGCTTGGACACATTGGAGGAAGAACATGGCGCGCGAAGGCTCGTTCCGCATTCTATCGGCAGCGGCCGAAGATATCAAAGCGAAATGCGGGCCAAGACTTACAACGTTGGCGAATAGTTCTCGCTGCCGGACAAGAAAAAGGACAAGCTCAAGCCGGATGGGAGGGCCCTTCATTATCGATCAAATCTTGACCGGTAGACATCTTTATCTGCGAAATCGTCGGATAACCGACTCGAGCGAACCCATGGAGCATAGCCGCCTCAAGCGATTCTATGCCTAGCGCCGGACTAAGAGTTCGTCTCCTTCCCCGTCAAACTTTTATACTTGTTGTCTTTTGTTTCTCTTTTTATCCTTTTGACCTAAAAGCCCTTTCGGGCCTATTCTTGCATTCTTTGCATATGCATGATGTGCCATCCGCACTCATTATTCTGAGGGCTTCTTTTCTGAAGCTTAATTATCTGGTCTCATACCCAACACATGTCAAGCTTCCACATGTACCTTTTACTCGCCATTATATGCATCGATATGACTTAAGTTTTGGCCAAGCTGGGTTGCACGGCCCTTGTGCTTACCCTCGTTCCCGATTGTTGGCTAGGGCGTCTGGAGCACCTCTGCGATTATTACTACGGGAATTGCCCGGATGTGTACCTCGGTGGGTGAAGTCGAAAGCTAGCATTCTTAAGGGAATATTGATTCGGTGATTTAAAGATGACTTTTACCTATTTTATCCATCTGCCCCGGATGTTTCTTGCTTTCTTTGCAGTCGGTCATACACTTTAGGGCATGCCTCCCCCGAAAAGAACCCTAACGAAACTATTCTCCACGGAAGATGTTTCTTACTAACCATGTAATATAACATAACTAGTTGGGCACTTATGCGATAAAGCACTAATGACCCCTCGCTGGTCTCCATGCATACCCGGTTTTCATAACCGAGAAGGTATTCGGACACACTCCGGACTCTAGGGTCCCGAGGTCGAAGCGAAAAGGTCAGCAAAGACAAACGATATACAATCCGGCTAGAAGGCATTTCACATGTCACTTTAAAGGATAACATACATCGTATTGATTGTATTCCTCCTCAATCCCGTCTAACAGGCTGTCTAGTTTACAGTCCCGTTGGGAATATTTAGCAGCCAACTCTACCTGGCTGTACACTAAACTCACAGGAATCTCCTTCCCATCAGGCCCCACCGAACCAACTTCGGCCATATGGTTGGGGTCCGCCTTCTTGTACCGCGTATTCACCATGGCCCAAGCCTCCACAGCACCTTGGCAAGCCAAAATCTTCCACAAGCAGGCGCTGCCGCACTCCTGCAACTTCTCCATAAGCTCCCGAGGCCCTCGGGCAGGGTGAGTTGGCCATAAAACTGAGCGACACCACTCATTGCTGCCGAACTCATTGAGTAGCTGCAATAGTTGGAAGTTGATCACCCATTGATATGGGCATCTCCTCTGCGGGGCGACCCGTGAGTATGCCTACAAGACATATCATGTCAAAACACTTCCTCGCCGAACTCTTCTTTTCAAAGAGTTCGCTAAAGCACTACTATATATGCAGTGACAAGCCGTTGATTCTCCTTAGCCAGGGCGGACAGCTCGGCTGAGTGCCTTTCAGCTCTTCTCCGAGCTTCACGTTGGCATCTTGGAGCTTGTTCCTTTCTGCTGAACCCTATTCAGCACACTCTCTTGACCTTTAGTGGCGTAGCAATCTTACTGTCCGGATCTTGTCGTGGTACCTCAATGTCATTATTAGACTCACAGCGCATACCACAGTAGCTTATATTTCTTAGTAAAATGTGTTACCGGGAGGGACTTTTCGTCTCCTCTGCGGCTGACAAATCTTGACCTCAAGTTGGGCCTTGCAATCTTGCAGCTCCGAGACAGTGGGCGTTCTTCTCGTTAAGTGCACTGAAATTTACAATGATCCTTAAATCAGTTAGAATAACTAATTTAAGTCTCGAGACTCTTGGTATATACAACCATTAAAATTCCCTTACCGTATGTCTTTAACATCTTGCTCCATTAGCTCTGGTAAAACCATTTTGAGCAGCATGGAGATCGTGTCCCTACGTTAAAGGCATCCAATGCCTTAGGGAAAACTGCGCTTCTTGAAATACTGTCGTGGCGCCTATGATTCATAAGCGCTCTCCACCTCGAACTTGGTGGCGGACGATGCAGCCGGTATCCTCCGTTGGAGCGGGATCCGGTTCACGTCTTGCGCTTGCCTCCCCTCTAGTCCGGTGGCTGGGCACAGCTGGTGTTGGTCGGATCGGCAATTCCTGCGCTCATGATCCGTGACACTTTTTCTCCTATAAAGATCATGAGCATAGGCGTTTCCTTGGGCGTTGCTCAAAAATTCAAACACTAGCTATACCTCTGCGGCAGCGTTTCCATCCGCGGCGCTCCTTTTCCTCCTGCTAGTTGGATGACCTCTGTGGGGTCGGCCGCGCGAGCTCGGCTTCTGCCGTAAAGGCGCTTCTGCAAAATACCATCGTTCGCGAAGGTCGAAATAGACAAGGATAAGATAGCGGTGTCCGGACTTGATCGTGGTCACACAGGAAGCGGACTTAGCCGGGGTAGTCGCAGTAATGGCGACCAAAGCATTGTCTATCTGAGCTGGTGATACACCCGCCGATGACCTCCACCTCGATGTCGGATCCTCTTGGAGGCGGACCGAGATCCTGGATCCTCGGGTTGTGGAGCAGGACTCACCATGTCCTCCACGGTCCGGCGTAGACCCTGCGCGAAGACATAATGTAAGCTTAAACTTGAAAGCCGGGTAGAGCCCTTGAGGTGTTAACACCCATCCTCTAGGGTTGATCATGGAAAACCCATCAAAGGGTTCGGCGAAGAAGTCCTCCTTCTCCCCTTATACAGGCAGACGGGATCTTCACGGATCCTCGGTCGAATCCAGCCCTTCTTGGCCGTGCTTGAATAGCATCGTCTTCCCGTTGAAATCCCACATGGGGTGGCCTCGTATTGCGGTGGCTGCACCCCGCTTGATACTGCGTCGCCATGACTCAATCATGGTCAAGCGGAATGAGCCATTAATCTTATCCGGCCCATCAAGTAATGGGCGCTCTTGTCTTCCTCAAGCAGGGGGCTCCAGGCGCCGGTGGCGTGTCTTCAAGGGCGCACATCAAACCCCTAGAGGCCGATCCGGACTGGGTGAGGCAGCAGGCGTCTACTATATAGAACCACTCCGAGGCCAGTCTTGGACGCCTTCTTGGGAGTGCGGATAGGTATCCGGTCGGCGATCGCCATATTTGGCGCCGCCCACTTGATATATGGACCCTGGTGAGAGCGAAGTGCGAGGCAAAACAGCCTCTTCCACAATGCGAAATGGGGCTCGATGCCGGGAATAGCTCGCAAAGAGCTCGTAGCCCGTGATATGCAGCCTGAGCGGGCGTGGTGGTGGAGCTGGAGTCCGTAGAACTTGAGGCCAGCGGAGAGCGGATGTATTAAATCCAGGCCCCTTATCGGATAGGGGCCAAGCACTCGCTCCCCCTTGTTGGGGCTTAGAGTGTCCTCCACCTGCCTCCCACCTTGATAAGTAACCAGTCCGGCTTGGGTGGGGCCATGAAGGCGGAGGAAGAAACCCCTCCGTTTGGAGCTTAACCAGCTCGTTATGCAGCAGAGCATCTCCTCCAATTCCCGGCGGTGGGCTGGGGCGCGTGAAGAAAGCAGCGTTGGCGATCCATGGTGGAATGGATTTCTAGGTCGGGCGCTTCGATGGAGTATATGCGGGAGGAAGGCAGTGCGATTTGGATCTGGATTCTTGCCTCTTTTATAGGCGGATGACTTCGCTGTCGAGGGGTGAAGTGTAAAAGACACCACGGCTTTTTGCATTCATGCGCAGCGTGGAAGAGGCCATTATTTGGCGTAGAAGCGAGGAACACAGTATTCAAGATGAAGCGGACACTATTCGGCGGTACATGGAATTTGAAGGAGAACCCGCCTTGCAGCGCCGAAGACTATAAACCGCTGGACTTATCGTCATTGAAGCTTTGGTTAGGAGACTCTTGAGGAGTCTGGACTAGGGGTGTCGGACAGCGGACTATCAATATCCGCCGGACTCCCGGACTACGAAGATACAAGATTGAAGACTCGGCTCGTGTCGGATGGTACTTTCCTTGGCGTGGAAGGCAAGCTTAGCAATCTGGATATGTGGATCTCCTACCATTGTAACCGACTACTGTGTAACCCTAGCCCTCTTGGTGTCTATATAAACGGAGGCCTTAGTCCGTAGGGCGAACATACATCTCAACAATCATACCATAGGCTAGCTTCTAGGGTTTAGCCTCCTTGATCTTGTGGTAGATCTACTCTTGTACTACCCATATCATCAATATTAATCAAGCGGGGCGTGGGTTTTACCTCCATCGATTGGGCGAACACAGGTAAAAACATTGTGTCCCTCGTCTCTTGTTACCATCCGCCTAGGCGCATAGTTGGGACCCCCTACCGAGATCCGCTGGTTTTGACACCGGCAGTCACCCTTACAAATGTTGCGCTCCTTGGCTTCCCGCCCAATAATGGCCCTCTTCCACGCGTCGCCACGAAATGCGAAAAGGCGAGGTATCTTTATATTTTTCCCCTAGCTGCGCAAATAACCTGCCTATAAGAGAGGCAGAATCGAGATCCAAATCACACCATCTTCCTTCCAAGAGTACTCATCGGGCGCTTGACCAAAATTCCATTCCATCATGGGCGAGTCGTAGCGGCTCCTCCTCTCGCTCAGCCCTCCGCCAAGAGATTGGAGGAGATGTTACATTCCACCTGGCAGCTGGTGGCGCTCAAGCGGAGGTACCTTCCTCCGGCCTTTATGGTCAGTCCGAGGCAGGCTGGCCACTACAAAGGTGGAAAAAGCGAGGCCACCTAGTCCCTCAAGGGGAGGCGGGTGTGCCGTCCCTTATCTAATAAGGGGCACAGTTTCCCATTCATCCGTTTCTCCGGGGCTCACTGGAGTTCTCGGACTCAGCTTCATCACCTCATGCCGCCTCCATTACACTTTGCTCGCGGAGTTCGTAGCTCTTCTTGAGCTGTTCTGAGCATCGAGCCCCATTTTGCTGTTGTGGAAGAGTTATTCTGCCTCGTGCCCGTTCTCACGAGTCGATATATCAATTAGGCGGGCGAAATATAGCGCATGTCGCCGGGACGGATATCTATCCGGAACCCCAAAAGCGTCAAAAGCTGGCCTTGAAATGGTTTTATGTGGAAGATACTCCGCTTGCGGACCCGATTCGGATTGGCCTCCCGAGTTCAACAAGGCTCCTCTGAAGAAGCGCCTAAGTTGGCGCCCACGGAGCCCTCAGCGGGAGGAAGATAGAGGCGTCCATTACTTGATGGGCGGATTAGGTTGATGGCCCATTCGGATTAACCATGATGGTCATGGCCATATGCATCATGCGAGGTGCAGCTGCTCAATATAAGGGCCACCCAAGTGGGATTTCAGCGGGGAAACGGCGCCACCGTCATGGAAGTAAGGGCGGGATCGGCGCGGATCTGGTCAAGATCTGTCCGACTGTACAAGGGGAGAAGAGGACTTCCTCGGAGCAGGCCCATTGAATGGGTTCTCCATGAATAACCCTCGGAGCTGGGTAGCGAGGCGTTTATTTATCCGGAATGTGGAGTACCTTACTTTATGGTTTTGGCATGAGGAACTGCTGGCAGGAATGTGGAGAGCATACATAGTCGGCTCCACAACCGAGGATGCAGGAAGATCCCTTGATCCGGCCTCGAAGAGGATCCGGACATAAAGGTGGAGCCAATTGGCGGGGTGTTCCACCAACTCAGCATGGACAATGCTCTGAAGTCGCCATCACGGGTGACTACCCCGGCCTAACTCCGGCTTCACAGGTAATTATGACCGGAGTCCTGACACTATTACTTCATCCTTGCGTATTTCTGACCACCGTATACAATGGTGTCTTGCAGGAGGTGCCTTTAAGGCGGGAAGCCGAACCCGCGGTGGCGGACCAACAAAAGTCGATCCGGCCTTGGCGGAAGAGAGTGCGGTGTGAATCAAAATGTCACATAGCAGTATAGCTTCGTGACCGTTATTGAGGAAAAGATTCGGGGAGGTGTATTAACACTCATGACTTTTCGGGAGAAAAGAGCACTCGCGGTGTGCGGGGAGGTTGCCAACCAAGCCTCGCCGCGGGCTCCAACACAGTGCGGAGGGAGGCGGCGCAAGCGCGAGCGGATACTCCTCCGGCGAAGATCTTGGCAGGCTGTCCGCACTGGTGCGAGGTGGAAGCGCCATGAATCATAGGCGTCGCCGGACAGTTCTGCGTGGCGTGTTTCTCCCAGGCGTTGAATGCCTTTAACGCGGAGGCAGCACCTCCGTGCCGCTCAAGATGGTTTAACGAGCCACGGGCGTATGTAAAGACATCTGGTAAGAGATTTTAATAGTTGTATATGCGGTAGCCCCCAAGACTTAAAGTAGTTAAAATGGCTGATTTAAGGATCATTTAGTATCTGAGGATCTTCGGAGAAGAATACCCAATTGTCGGGAGCTACAAGAGTGCAAGGCCCAACTTGAGGCCGCCGGCTGCCTTGAAGGAGGCACAAAGACCCCTCCGGTAACACATTATTTCAAAAGATAAGCGGTGTGCGGCATACGTGTCATCGACAATGGTATTGCGGATGTTGCGGACTTGATCCGGACAAGCAACAACTTCTGCGCCCGGTGAAGGCGGCGAGAGGTGCTCTGAAGGTGCAGCGGGGAGAGTAACAAACTCCGGATGCTTACGCCCAGCGGAGAAAAGTGAAAGGGGTTCGGGCGAGCTGTCTAGCTCCGTGAAGGAGAATCGGTGACTTCGTCGCGGCATCTATAGTGAGTGCTTGGCGAACTCCTTTGAAAAAAAGAGTTCGGCGAGGAAGTCAATTGACAAAATATATGCATGTAGGTGTGCTCACGAGTCGCCTGCGGAAGAAATGCCCAGTTCAGCGGTGACCAACTTCGAGCTGGTGCTGTTGCTCGAGCGTGTTCGGCGATGAGTGGCGTCGTCCGAGGCTTTATGGCCATCCCTCTCCTGCGAGGCCTTGGAAACTTGCGAGAAGCCGAGGCAGCGGCGCTTCCGTTTATGGAAGATATCAGCCTGCCGTCAAAGGCACCGGGGGAGGCTGGGCCATGGTGAAGGCGGTACAAGCGGATCCGAACCACATGGCGAGGTCGGACTGTGGGGCCCGATGGGAAGGAGATCGATGAGCTTAGTGTGCGGCTAAGTAGAGTTGGCGCTAAGTATTCCCAGCAATTTGTAAATTAGACAGCTTGTTAGGCGGGATTGAGGAGAATCTGATCAATCGATTTGACAATGTATTTAAAATGACATGTAAAATGCCTTCTAGCGGATTGTAGATCATTTGTCTTTGCCGACCATTTCGCTTCAACCTCGAGACCCTAGAGTCGGAGTGTGTCGAATACCTTCTCGGTTATAAAAAACCGGGGCATGCATGGAGACCCGCGTAGGGGTCATTAGTGCTCTATCGGACAAGTGCCCAACTAGTTATGTTATATTACATGGTTAGTAAGAAACATCTTCGAGGAGAAGAGTTCCGTTAAGGGTTCCTTTCACAGGAGGCATGCCCTAAAGTGCATGTCGGACTGCGAAAAGAGCATGAAAACATCTAGGGGCAGATAAATAAATGTGTAAAAATCATCTTTCAAGTCACCGACGAATATTCCCTTAAACGCTAGCTTTCGGCTTCACCCGATCACGAGGTACACATCTGGTGACCAGTGATAACAATGTGAGAGGTGCTCCTTTACCTCCTAGCGAACAATCGGGAGCGTGGGGTAAGCCGAAGCGAGCAACCCAGCTTGGCCAAAACTTAAGTCATATCGATGCATATAATGGTGAATAAAAGGTACATGTGGAAGTTTAACACATGTCTTGGGCGTGAAAGCCCGTATAAGTAAGCCATTAAGAAGCCCCGAATATAATGAGTCGGGTAGCACATAAAGTGTGTCGAACAATGCATAAATAGGCCCTCAAGGGCTTTTATGAAAAAGGTGGGAGAAAGAGAAACAAAAAGACAGCTGAAGTGTGAAAATGTGGGCGGAGGAAGAGGCGAACTTCGTAGTCCGGCGCTAAGCGTAGAATCTTGAAGGCGGGCTCGTTCCATGGGTTCGGCTCGAGTCGGTTGTCCGATGCATTCATGAACGGTATGCTCCATGATCGGCACTTGAGCGATGATGAAGGACCTTCCCATTTGGGCTTGAGTTTGTCCTTTTCTTGTGCGGCGTAGAACTAGTTCATGACATTGTAAGTTTTAGCACGTACTTCTGCTTTGATATCTTGAGCACTGCTGGCGATAGAATCGGAGCAGGCCTTTGCCACATCGCGTTCCTCCTCCAATGCGTCCAAGCTGTCCTGCCGATCCAGCTCGGCTTCTCTTTCTTCATACATGCGCTTTTCGAGGTGAGTCATGAATTATGTCATGAGAGCAAAACTGCCTCTGCGCCGTATACCATAAAGAATGGTGTGAATCCGGTGGTGCGGTTTGGCGTGGTCCACAGCCCCAGTCTGAGTCAAGCTCCTCTACCGGTCGTGTTAGATTCCGTGAGGACCGCACTAATCTGGGCTTGATGCCGCTCATCATTTGCTCGCTCAACTTGACCGTTGGTTTGAGGATGATAGGTAGCGCATAATCGAGCTTAATGCCCATATTTTTGCACGAGTTTGACCTCGTCGGCCGTAAAGTTCATGCCATTATCGGTAATGATGCTATGGGGGCGCCATAGCGAGTACTACCCGGATATGAAGTCTATCACTGGTCGGGTTCTGCCGTTTTAAGCGGCTTGGCCTCTATCCATTTGGTGAATTGTCCACCATGACCAATAGGTACTTTTGCTTGTGGGTTCCCCCTTTAAGGGGTCCAACCATGTCAAGCCCCGGACATGAATGGCGGGTAATGGGTATAGTTTTGAGGGCGGTGGGTGGCATATGGCTCTGATTAGCAAAGAGCTAACAACCGACGCATCTTTCGACTAAGTCCTAAGCATCTGCCCGGGCCGTCGGCCAATAAAATCCTGTATGGAAGGCCTTACCTACAAGGGCCCGGGCTGCAGCGTGGTGTCCGCCTAGTCCGGCGTGAATTTCAGCCAGAAGATTTCGCCCTTCCTCTTCGGAGATGCACCTTTGAAGAACTCCGGTTGTGCTTTTCTTATAAAGTTCTCTCTCATGGACCTTGTAGGCTTTAGATCGCAGAATTATGTAGCGGGCCTCATTTTGGTCTTCAGGAAGTTCCTGCCTAATTAAGTAGGCTAGGAATGGTTCTGTCCACGGGGCAATTACCGCCATTGTTTTGTGGGCTGAAGGTGTTATTTCATCGGCTGAACCGCCCGATTATGTCGAGTTATTACGTGTTGGGTGGCGCGGTTGTTTCCGGGTTGTTGTTTCCGGACTCCTCTTCCCATAGTACGGATGGCTTAAAGAGCCGTTCCAGGAAGATGTTTGGAGGGACAGCGTTGCGTTTCGCGCCGATGCGTGCCAACACGTGGTGCAATTCGAGTCCTTCAAACCGAGCTGACATTTTTAGGACAGCGTTACGATAGGCTGCCATTTTTGGATCCTTGGCGTCAAAGTCTCCATTTACTTGGGATATTGCAAGGTTTGAATCCCCGCGCACCTCTAGGCGTTGAATACCCAAGGAGATTGCCATCCGGAGACCATGTAGGAGGGCCTCGTATTCGGCTGCATTGTTGGAGTCCGTGTACATTATCTGAAGTACGTATTGGACTGTGTCTCCGGTTGGGGCGTCGATATGGCCTTGACCCCAAACCGGCCAACATTTTGGAGCCGTCGAAATGCATAATCAATTGGAGTATCGCCGTACTCTTTAGGGAGTTGACGGTCCATTCACCGATGAAGTCAGCCAAGACTTGCGACTTTATAGCTCATTGAGGTTTATAAGTTATATCGAATGGTAAGAGCTCAATGGCCCATTTGCAATCCTGCCCGTCGCGTCGCGGTTGTTTATAATGTCGTTGAGGGCGCCGGAGGCCTTGTTATCGAACACTATTGAAAGTAGTGTCGAACTTACAGGATGCCATGAACACCCGTATGCTATCTTTTGATAATGCGGATGCAGGACTTGCGAGGAGTTAAGGCGGTGGATCGTAGTACACTGGTTTTGAAGAGAATTTATGCCCTTGAGTTTCTCGTTCAATGGCGAGCACCGTGCTTACAACTTGATGTGTTGCGCGATATATAACAACATTGGTTCGCCCGGGTTAGAAGCGCCAGCGGGACGGATTGTTGCCAATATGGCTTTTAATTCTTGAGTCCGGTAGTGGCAGCATCCATCCCTCGAAGTGTTGGTGCGCTGAGGAGGCGATAGAAATGCCTTTTCTCCCAAGCGGAGATGAAGCGGCTTAGAACGCCCGCATCCGTCAATTTTGTATTTGTTTGAGGTCTTTTGGAATATCTAGCTATGACAAAGCTCGGATCTCGGCTGGGTTTGCATCAATTCCTCTACGGATACAATGAAGCCGAGGATCTTTCCGGTTTGATGCAAACGCATTTTCAGATTCAGCAATGTCATATGCTCGGAGGTTGTCGAATGTGAGCCTCAAATCGTCTACTAGAGTTTTGGCGTGTTCGGTTTTGGCGACTCGTCGTCTCGTATACCTCTACTATTTTGCCGATCTGGGTAGCGGACATATACGAATCATCGTTGATATGTTCCGCGGCATTTTGAGTCGAAGGGCATCGTGTTGAAGCGAGAATGGTCCGCATGGAGTAATGAATGCCGTTGCGGCAGTCGCTTCCGCCATCTTGATTTGATGGTATCCGGAGTATCGTCAAGGAAGCACAATGAATCGTGCCTGCGATAGCATCGATTATTTGCTCGATCGCGGGGAAGGGAAAGGATCCTTTAGGCAGGCCTTGTTGAGGTCTTTAAAGTCGACACATAGGCGCCGAGTTGTCCTTCTTTGGTACCATTACCGGGTTTGCTAGCCGGTCCGGATGTTTGATGTCTCGATGAATCCGGCTTCGATGGTTTAGCTAGCTCTTCTCCCATTGCCTGTCTTTTGGGTTGGAAAATCACCGAAGAAACTGTTTGGTGGCTTGAATCCTTTAGGATGTTTAGGCTGTGTTACCTTGTCTGCGTGGGATTCTGGCATATCTAAAGGGTGCCAGGCAAAGATGTCCCAATTTTCCCGAAGGAATTCTCATAGTGCGGCGTCTACATCAGGGTTCAACTATGCCTCGATAGAGGCCGTCTTTGTTGGGTCCGTTGGATGGACCTGGAATTTCACTATTTCGTCCGCTGGTTTAAAGGAGGTGGACTTGGATCTCTTATCGAGTATCACATCATCCCTATTCCTTTGTGAAGCATAACGCGATGAGTTCCTCCGCCGCTAGAGGCTTGGATAGTGCCTCCGGGGCTAATCGGTTGTCTTGTTTTCGGTAGCGGAGTGTTGTGTCGAGATCAGCGAGTGATTATTCTGCGGGCCGGGCATCTTAAGCTTCATGTACCCGTCATGGGGCATCGCGAAAAATTGTGAATGCCTCTCGTCCTAATATAGTGTCACATCCCTAGTTACGGTATGCACTAGGCTAGCCTTCCATGTGAGCATCATGTTTAAATTCAAATGAAACTTGAATTGAGGAATTTTCAAAAAGCCTCGAGAAAACCACTAAAATAACCAACATTTAAATCTCATCAAATGAGTCCAAGAAAATTTTCTGTTATTACGTGAAAATATTGGCGTGAGGTAAAATTCAAACCAATATTTTGAGTCACGAAATAATTTATTTTGGGTCTTTGATTTAAATCAATAATATATTTGGGTTGGAATTATTTCTGCTATATAAATAATATTCAAATATTTTGTAAGTTTGCATGTGACCTTTGACTAGCTCTACGAGCTCGCATAAAAATTCTGAGAAAGTTTTAAAATGGTTTAGTTCCAAACTAAACCAAAACAAAATAATAAAGCAGAAAACTAAATAGAAAGAGAAAGAGAACTAACTTTGGCAGCAGATCCACACTGCATGTGATGACGCCATAACAGACCGGCCCAGCCACCGCCGCCGTCCTCCTAGCGCCCGATCGGCCAGGCGTGTGGCCGGCAGCGTCTTGTGCAGGCGAGCCACGCCACCAGCTCGCTTTGCTGCCTCCCTTGCAGTAGCGGCGTCGTGTTGCTTCTCCTCGGCGCCTCCCTGACCCCTCTGGCTTATCCATTCCTCCTCTCCCCTCCTCTACTCCCTACCCGCAGCGCACCCGAGCGCGCTTGTCGCCGCCACTCGCTGCTGCCACGGCCACCGTTCCCGCCTCGCCTCACCATCGTGTCCCAGAGCTCCGTCGTGGTCTGGTTCATCCAGAAGACCCAGCCAAGAGCGTTCGCATTCTCTGCACTGCCTCCACCAAGCTCCTCCCCGACCGCCGTTGCCGGAGATCCAATCTGCCACCCCGTTCGCTCCGGTCCTCCTTCGAGCTCGCCGTCTACACCGCTGAAACCGCCGTGAGCTTCTCCCTCGAACCATCCTCTCCATTTTCTCGTTTGCACTCCGTAGCCGCCACGCCACTCACACCCGTCGGCGCTGCCACCTCGCTCACCGCCGGCGTGATCGGCGACCAAATGGTTGGCCGTCGTGCGATGTGCTTCGGCTAGGATTATTCCTCTAAAGGTTGTCTTGCCGCTCAATCTTGGATCGATATATTTCCATTTTTGAAGAGTTTCCTCGTAGATGAGGTTTAATCAGCTGCCGCCATCCATGAGTACCTTGGTAAGATGAAAGCCGTCCTATTGGACTAAGGACCAATCTGTTGGTGCTCGGGCTATGTCGAATTTAGGTTCATCGCTGGCGTTGAAGGTGATGGCCGTGTCGCTCCATGGATTTGTTGTTGCTACTTGGTAGACTTGGTAGGACGGATTATTCGTTCCGCATATTATTTGATCACGAAAGTCTCGAAGACTATTGACACCGTCTTGATCTGTTAGAGTGGTTCTCTGGGGTAGAAGCTCTTAGCCACTTTTGCCACCTGCCGTAGTATCCAACATGCTCGAAGGCTATGTGTTGGAGTGGCATATACATACTATGAATTTCTGAGGTCCATTGAGCCACCCCTCTAATACAGTTTGTGCCCTTTATGGGGTTTTGCTTTTGGTTTTGTACCTGGTGCACGAATATGATGCACCCTTTTGTTTCGGACTAGGGTTGTATTCGGAGCCGGATTGTCCCAAAACTTAGTTTCGGTTTTTCGGAAACTCTCCATTGCACAGTACTTGCGTACTATGGACGCTAGGTCGGCGAATCGTGTAATTTCACGACGACTTACGGCGTTCAAGATTCCCTTGTCCGTGCAATTATTGCAGAAAATTGAAATTGCGTTTTCCTCACGGTAGTCTTTTATCCTGTCCATAATGTAACGCCCTCGATGCGGCTATATCTCCCACGTGTCGAAGCACGACTTAGAGGCATAACCGCATTGAAAGCAATGTCGCAAGTGAGGTAATCTTCACACAACCCATGTAATACATAAGGAAAGAGATACATAGTTGGCTTACAATGCCACTTCACACAATTACATGAATAAAGCATTACATCATCCGGACACAATCAAGGTCGACTACGGAACCAAAATAAAGAAGAACCCCAAATGCGACACAAGGTCCCGATCGACCCCAAGCTGGGCTCCACTCTGATCAACTAGAGCGAAACAACACAAAGGGCAAGATCTTGTGAGCTCCTCCTTGAGCTTGGTTGCATCACCTTTCATTAACATAGGCACACTGCAAACTGGTTTTGGAAGTATCGGTGAGCCACGGGGACTCAGCAATCTCGCACCACGAGATCAAGACTATTTAAGCTTATGGGTAAGGTAAAGGCATGAGGTGGAGCTGCATGGCGACTAGCATATATGGTGGCTAACATACGCATAAATGAGAAGAAGAGAAGGCAAAAGCACGGTCGATAAAAGTATGATCAAGAAGTGATCCTATAGCAACCTCGTCAAGCATAACTCCAACACGTGTTCACTTCCGGACTCCGCGGAAAGAGACCATCACGGTTACACACACAGTTGATGTATTTTAATTAAGGTCGACTTGAGGTCTTCTGGCCGGACGTTAACAAATTCCCATCTGCCACATAACAGCAGACACGGCTTTGAAGTTTATACCCTGCGAGGGTGTCCCAACAACCCATGACAAGCTCTCGCGATCAGCGAAGAATAGACCTTCACCCAAGACACTCGATCGGACTCGGTATCCGGTACATCAAGACATTTCGACAATGGTAAAACAAGACCAGCAAGACCTCCATTGTCTTGACAAATCCCGATAGGAGCTGCACATATCTCGTTCTCGGGGCACACGGATGAGCAGACGTCGGGTTGGCATAGA
>JAHHZJ010002449.1:0-34360 GCA_021437245.1 Aegilops speltoides
ATTTCAATCCTCCACGAGTTATAGGACACTCCATCAGAATAGGCACTCTATGGCTAACACTCCCCAAGCGTGAACCGTCCATCTTCCTCCAATGGTGTGCAAACCAAAGCAATGGAGACCAATGCTCGATACCAATTGTAGGATCGTTGAAGGTAAGAGTGTCTAGAAGGGGTGATTAGACTACTCGACAAGATAAAAATTATGCCTTTTGACAGCGACAAGTTTTGGCAAGTTCACAATGGAGATCAAGTCGAGCATCATGCATACAAGTCAAGTAGCATACTACATGCAATTCTAGAGTATGGGTAGCGGAAAGTAAATTGCACAAGTAGTAAAGAGAGGTGGAAAGATCAAGCGCGGTTTGAGAACCATGAATTTTTCTCGTGGTTCCGATAGGTGGTGCTATCGTCAATCCACGTTGATGGAAACTTCAACCCACGGAGGTAATGGCTGCGAGAGTCCACGGAGGCTCCACCCACGAAGGGTCCACGAAGAAGCAACCTTGTCTAATCCATCATGGCATCGCCGGAGACTAGCCTTACTCGGGGTAGATCTTCACGAAGTAAGCGATCTCCTTGCCCTTACAAACTTCTTGGTTCAACTCCACATCTTGGGAGGCTCCCAAGCGACACCTAACCAATCTAGGAGGCACCACCCTCCAAAAGGTAATAGATGGTGTTGGTGATGATGAACTCCTTGCTCTTGTGCTTCAAATGATAATCTCCCCAACACTCAACTCTCCTCACTGATTTGGTGTGGTGGAAGAAAGGATTGAGTGGAAAGCAACTTGGGAAGGCTAGAAATCAAGTTTCATATGGTGGGAGTGGAGCAACTTGATCTCAACACAAGGGTAGGTAGTTTTCTTCTCGAAATGTAAGGTAGGAGTGGTAGTTCTTTCGATGGCTCTCTCCACGAATGAAGAGGAGGTGGAGGGGTATTTATAGCCTCCACACAAATCCAACCGTTACACACATTTGACCAATCTCGGTCGGACGAAGTTGACAACTCGGTGAGACCGAAAGTTCAAATCTTGTGAGCGTTGGGATTTTCAGTGGGACCGAAAATACAATCTCGGTGAGTCGATTCTTCCAAAGACTAGGGTTTGCCATTCTCGGTGGGACCGACTTTATCATCTCGGTGACACCGATATGATGACGAAGATTCTGAAGCTTAGCAACACTAGTTTGGTGAGACCGAGTTTGGAATCGGAAAAACCGAAATTACTAGGGTTTGGCTTTGTGGTGAGGTGGTTCATCTCGGTGTGGTGAGTTTATGGAATCGGTGGGACCGAGATTACTTATGAGTGTGTATTGGAAGTGAGAGGTGCTTGATAGTCTAGGAGATGTATCACTAAGCACTTTGAGCAACGGATCATTATCATAACCTCATCCTTTTAATAGTATTGGCTTTCCTATAGACTCAATGTGATCTTGGATCACTAAACCAAAAATGGAGTCTTGAGCTCTTGCCAATGCTTGCCTTAGCATCTTAGGGGTCCACCTTTCCGGACCTTTTGCCATGCGAGTGATTGACTTTCTGAAACATACTTGATAAAAGCATTAGTCCAACCACAAAGTATGTTGTCATTAATTACCAAAACCACCCAGGGAGAAAATGTGCTTTCAGTTTGCCATATTTTTTATAAGATGTTATTTATCTTAATTGTGAAAAAGCAACAACGGCAACATAAAGTTGGTGACATATGTGCGAAACATCATGCTTTAACATAGCCACACCGACATAGAGTAACTAAAATCTTACGCACATGATTCGAGAAAAAAAACTATCACTAGATTATACTAAAATTGGTTACGGTGCTTATTTTGTTTTTCAAAAAAATATCATACCTATGAATTACACAAAAATGTTTACTACTCCCTCTTTCCATAATTCTTGTCATGGTTTTAGGTCAAATTTGAATCAAAACCATGAAAAGAATATGGACGTGAATATACTTTATCCTAGCATGTGCGGTGCACAAGTTGAATTTTAAACATTATCCCACATTACACGTCGCATAACATGCAAGTATGTGCTTTACAACCTGGCATCACAGCATAACTCAACAACTCATATAGATAAGGCTCAAGAGCCATCATAGCATTTATTGCAAGCGGGGTCACAAGACCCATCATCTGAACATACAAGCAACAAGCGGAAGCATTACATGTGCAGTGCAGACATCTACAAATGAAAAAAGGCTGAAGAGCGACTATCTACAACATCCGATCAAGATGCGTAGGTGAGGTACAAGCTACTTGTCGAAGTCCACGAGAACACTAGTAAGACCGAAGTCTCATTGCAAAAACATAAATAAAGCACCATGAGTACAAAGGTACTCAGCAAGACTTACATCAGATCCTATCATACATGCATTTGTATCAAAAGGGTAATGTGGGGTTTAGTTGCGACAAGCCAGCTTTGACTCTGTGGCTATCTGTTCTCGACTACAGAACTTCTTTGAGGTGATAGGCGCTGCAGTCCACTAATCACCACACAATACACTACTATGGATTCATCCCGTCTCTCTGAGAAGGCCATCCATAGTACTCACACTTTTCTTGAGCATTTTAGAGTATCCACTTCAAGTTGTCTATGTACCATGTAAGCATCCAAGAAGTCCATATCCGCGGACCGGCTATTGAATAGATCATGTTAACCTGCGGTGTACTTCTTCACGCTCTCGCCACTTACCACCATGTACCGTCGTGTATCTCGGCAACCTTCAGCGGAAGCTTTGGCGAGGAGTCGGCCACGACGACTAACCACACAAGACTCTAGCCAGGTTTATCGCCTATTAGGGTTCTATCCATAAGAGAATCCGGCGGGGTGTCGCTCCACGACCCCAAGCGATGTGAGCAGGGTTCCCAAGCCCACCATCCGGGTGCCACTTGGTACACGTGCCACTTGTGCCTAATCATCCCAAGCCCACCCTGCGGGTGCCACTTAGTAGAAAAATAGCACTACCTACAAACACGAAACTAGTTGCGACTCTGGGCGAGAGACCAAGTTGGTTAATAAGTCGAGAGGGTGAGTTAAGAACAATGTGTGGTAATGTCGAGTCATTGGACAACATACATAGAACTTCGATTGCTTAGGGCGGTTCGGTGAGACAACCCACCATGTACTCCTACATGGCCTCTCACCGCTACCTTTACCAAATCGTGTTCACGTTCACTCTCGACATCGGAACATAGAGCTGCACTCCAATTCATTCCCAATGAACGGACTGACACAACTCTAAGCAATAGCGGGCATAGCATGGTAGGAACACAACATGGCTCAATCAACTCCTACACATGCTAGTGGGTTTCAACTATTCTTGTGGCAATGCGGGTCATGCGAGAGGAATGGGTTCAACTACCATGACACAAAGTGCGATGAATGATCGTTGTTGTCCTAATGCATTAATTGAGAAGCGGGGAGGCGAGAGTAGGGTTTTATCGGAATGAACAAGGGGTTTGCTTGCTGGTAGATCAACAAGGGAGCCTTTGCTTCATAAGCAGATACTCGGATCGGTCTCGAGGAGCAAGACCTATCTCGAGAAGGAGCAGTGCCATCAATCAATACACAAGCATATGCAACAATATGATGCATGAACATGGCATGAAGATGTGATGCTGTTTGAGCTAATGCAACTAGTACTCATTTGGTTTGAAGTCCATTTGAACCCTAAGCTCAAATGCAATTCTAATTTAAGTCTCTTAATATGCCATAATGTGTTTCCTTATATTCAGCATGTATAAGTTGGTTTGTCATGCATGAAACTAGTACAGATGGAAAGATTGCATTTTTCTGATAATTTTCATATATAAATTATTTCAATCGAGCTACGGTTGAATTGATATGAATTTTGAAGTTTAAATCATTTTGGAATTTCTGATTAATTTAAATACAGAAAATGAATAAATCGTCGACTGACGTCGGCGTGGTGTCAGCGGGTCAACAACCAGGTCGAGGTCAAACCGGCGGTGGGACCCATGTCGATGACCTGTGGCTAAACTTAATTTAATTAACACTAAACTTGTTTTTTTAATTAGCAGGGGCCTTGCGCAGCGATGACGAGGGTGGTCAAACCTGAGTCGTGAGTCAAACCCGCCCGGCTGACTCGCCCGAGGCCAGGCTGTAGCGGAGGGCTCGGAATCGCCGTTCGGCGACCAAGCAGGCAGCGGAGACCACCTCTGCGAAGCCCAGCCATGGCGCATCCAGTGGGACAGGAGGCCGTGGGAGTGCGGGCTTCATGGGGGCGAGCTCATGGCCGGCCGGCCGGAGCTTCGGGCTCGGCGGGGCAGCTGCGGCTGCCTGAGGAGAGCCACCGAGGCTCTGCGGCACCCTCGTGGCACCGAGAACGCAGTGGCGTGCTTTCGGTTGCGAGCTCTTGATGGCTAGAAGCGTCGGCAGCGACATGAGCAGCGGCGGTGCTCTGGCGAGTGGGGAAAACTCACGGCGTGCGGTCGGCTCAGCGGAGAGAGAAACGGTGGCGGAGCTCACCGTGATTCCAGCGAACATCAAGCAGGCTTGGGGGCCTTGCGGAGAGCGGCGGGCGGCGATGGGGATCCACGGCGGCGGCGGCGAAAAACGGCGATGGCGACTCTCGAGGCGTCGGCGCCGTGCGACTTCGGCAGGCGTAGCCCTGGCGGCGGAAGCGTGGACCGACGGAGGGCGAGGAGCGATGGCGCGGCGGCGAGGTGGCGGCAGCGGCCGCGCCAGACGAGAAGAAGGTCGAGGAGAGGAGAAGAGAAAGTGGGAAAGGACGGGGCGTGCGTGGCGTCGTCAGGCGTTCGAAGCGACGAGGGGCGCCGAGCGGCGGCGAAGGTGGCGTGGCGGCGGAGCGCGCGTCGTCGAGCAACGCCCCTCCCCTGTCGAGGGCGAAGGCAACTGAGGAGAGGAGGGTTGGGCCGGCCGAGACCCAGCAGTCTTTGAGGCAACGAGGGAGGAGGCCAGATAGCTTTCCTTTCTTTTGTTTTTGTTTTCTATTTACGACATTTGTTTTGATTTAGTTAAATTACTAAATCATTTTATTTCTTATGCCAAATTTTGCGGGGCTAATTATATTATTCTAGAGCTCCTTAATAAATGACATAATCTTTGGACATATAGTATATATATAACATATATATATCCAAGGCAAAATAATTCTTGGATTAATTCCAATGCCCAAAATAAATATTTATGAGCTCCTAAAAATATTGGTTTGATTTTTATCTCTGTCCAATATTTTCAGTGGGCAACATGAGCATTTTCTTGGACCTTTTTGGAGCAACTTTTATTTGGGTCATTTCTAAAAATGATTCTGAGGGTTTCTCAAATCCTCATTTCAAATTTAAATGAAATTTAAGCATGATGCACAAATGACTAGCTAGCCTTGAGCATACGAGAACTAGGGATGTGACAACTTCGCCCCCTTGAAGAATCTCGTCCGAGATTAGAATTAAACGGAAAAGGCGGGGTACTCGATCGAAGCGATCTTCTCGCTCCCAAGTAGCTTCTCTCTCGGAATGATGAGACCACTGAACCTTGAGAAACTTGATGTTATGGCGTCGAGTGACACGCTCTGCTTGATCAAGAATGCGAACGGATACTCTCGATATGTGAGGTTATCTTGGAGATCAAGCGTTTAGTGGTCCCTCATGGATAGGATCCGAAACAGCGCTGAGTTGAGAGGCGTGGAAGACATCATGAACTCGAGAAAGATGTGGGGGTAGTTCAAGCTGGTAGGCAACCTCTCCTCGTTTAGCGAGAATCGAAAAGGACCAATGTAACGAGGCCAACTTGCCTTTGATACGAAGCGATGGGTACCCTTCAAAGGGTAACCCGAAGGTAAGCTTTATCGCCAATTTCATAAGTCATATCCTTATGATGGCGATCATCTTGGCTCTTTTAGCGAGGCGGGCTGTTTTCAAATTCTCACGAATGATCACGAACTTGCTCTTACGCCTCTGGATCATGTCGGTCCAAAAATTGTCTTTCACGGTTTCGACCAGTTCAAAGGTGTTCGACATCTTCGTCCATAGAGAATCTCAAAAGGAGCTTTCTTGAGACTGGATTGATAGCTATTGTTATAAGCAAACTCGGCAAAAGGAAGACATTTCTCCCAATCCATACCGAATGAGATAGCATAAGCTCTAAGCATGTCTTGAGAATTTGGTTGACCCTTTCCACTTGACCACTCGTTGAGGGTGGAAGCGGTCTTGAAAGAGATGGGTTCCCATGGCGGTTTGGAAACTCTCCCGAAATGAAGTGAAAAAGCGCCCACAGTCTGAATTGATCTCTAGTGGAACACCATGAAGTGATACTATTAGAAATATATAAGTCGGTGAGCTGACTAGCGATGATCTCTCTCGAGCGGTAGGAAGTGAGCCACTTTGGAAGGCGATCAATGACTACGAAGATAGCGTTATTCCCTTTTTGGTCACAGGAAAGCGGTGATGAAGTCCATACCAACTTTATCCCATTTCCACTCGAGGAATTGCTAAAGGCTGAAGGGTGCGGCAGGTCTTTGATGCTCTGCCTTATGACGACAAGCGTCACAATTACAGCAAAGTCGGCGATTTCTCTCTTCATCCTAGTCCACGGAACCTCTGGCGTAGGTCTGATACATCTTAGTACTACGGGATGAATCGTGAGAGGAGATTCATCGCCTCCTTAAGAATCGGTTATCGAAGATCTTGCTTCTTGGAGGACCACTAGGCGATTCCCAAAAAACAACACCTCGATCATCTATAGAAACCACCAGCAATACCCTTGGCAATGTTTCTCTTGATCCGGATAATCCCGTATCATGTACAGGCTTCTATGATATGATCTACAAGAGTAGGTTTAGCCACCAAGGTAGAAAGGAATCCGTGAGGAGCAATGTGAAGGTTAAGCTTATGGAATTCCTCATGGAGAAGTGGTTGACCTATTTGCAACATGAGATTGTTGCAATAGGATTCTGACTTAGAGCATCAGCCATGACATTAGCTTTGCACAGGTGTAGGTAATCCCTAAGTCGTAATCTGAGATCAATTCCAACCAACGTCTTTGCCTAAGGTTCAAATCTGGTTGGGTGAAGATATACTTGAGACTACGGTGATGGTGTAGATCTATAGCGTTTACCAAGGAGGTAATGTCGCCGGGTCTTGAGTGCATAGACCACGGCTGCAAGCTCTAGATCATGTGTAGGATAATTCTCCTCGTGTGGATGCAAGCTGTCGAGATGCATAGGCAATCACATGGCGATCCTGCATAAGAATGCAACCTAGTCCTGTCGTGGCGTCGCGATAGATAACAAAATCTTTAGTGAAATCCGGTGGCACAAGTATGGGAGCGAAGTCGGCGTCTTTTAGGTTCTGGCTGTACTCTGCTTATGGGGACCACTCAAACTTTTATCTTTCTTGAGAAGTTACGTGAGGGTTTGGCTACTTTGGAGAAGTTTTCAACAAAGCGCGACAATAGCTGGCTAGACCAAAAACTCTAACTTGTTTAACGGTTTGGTGGAGTCGATCAAAGCGGCCTTAACTCTCTCGGGATTGACAGCAATGCCCTTACGGAGATTCGTGGCGGGTATGTCACCGGCAACAAAATTAGCACTTGGAGAACTTGGCATAAAGGCGGTGCTCTCTGAGTTTTCTAATACAAGTCTAAGATGTTGGCATGCTCTTCTTCGTTCTTGAGTAAATAAGAATATCATCGAGGTAAACCCGACGAACTTATCTAAGTACTCCATGAAGATCGAGTTCATCAAGCGGGAGAATGTTCTTTGGGCGTTGGTTAGACCAAAGGACATGACGGTGTACTCGTATTGACCATAACGAGTGACAAAGGCTGTCTTGGGAATGTCCCGTTTACGATCTTGATTTGGTGGTAGCCTAACCTCAAATCCATCTTGGGAAGGCGAGGATCGGCGAGCTGATCATACTGGTCGTTGATCTGAGGAGGCGGATATTTGTTCTTTATCGTGACCAAATTAGCGGGGCGATAATCTACAACCATCCGGTCCGTACCATCCTTCTTCTTGACGAAGAGGGCAGGGCAAGCCAAGGAGAAGAACTAGGGCGGATGAAACCTTTTGCAAGGACTCATCAAGTTGTTTCTTAAGCTCGGCTAGTTCTAAGGGTGCCATCTTGTAAGGTCTCCTAGAGATTGGAGCAGTTCACGGAATAAGGTCTATAGCCGAACTCTACATCTCTGTCGGTGGAACACTGGCAGTTCCTCTGAAAGACATCCGGAAAGTCACGGACTACGGGATATCTTCAAAGATGCGGAAGGGGCTGGCATTAAGTGAATAGAGTGGCGCCTTGCAACTCTAGTGGAAGCAGTGACTATCTTGCGGATGGGTGTGTAAGCTGAGCAGGACCTGGTGTAACAATCAATCTTGGCATAATGAGCTGTCATCGGTCCATACCCAAGATGATGTTAATATCTGTAGACTTGAGGGCTATAAGTGATGCAAGGAATACAAGTGCTGTCTACAAGGATTTCGTTACCATGGCTTACACTAGAAGTTTGCCATTTGGATCAGGGGTTTGAATGACTAATGGAAGGGCATATCACAAAATGACATGTTGTGCAAATTAGCATAGCTTTCGAAATGAAGAGTGGGGCGCTCGATGTCGAAACGAACCGATCTTTGGATGACGATTGACAAGGAGTGTACCAGAAGCGACATCCGGATCATCATGGCGTTACTAGGCTGAGGCGTGATGCACGTCCACGTTCGATGGGAGCTGACTTGACAGCGATCATCTTGCGTGATGGCTTAACACACCAACCGCCTTCTCGGGCTGGGGTGGGCGTAGCTAGTCGAGAAGCGATCCGTGCATAGTGTCTGGCTTCCGCATGTGAAGCAAGTCCACGAGGTTGGATCGGACCCTTAGCGACAAGCGGTCTACCAGTAGGCTGGGTGGAGTATCTGTTGGTGGAGGCACCACATGAGATGGCCTTGGTGAATATCCGGAAGGAAGGCGGAGTTGGAACCCAAATCCGGTAACCGAGAAGCTGAGTCGGAAGAAGATCCCAAATCACGGGTGTGCTTGAGACTCCTCGTAGGTGAGCTGAGCTGTCTCTGCATTAATTGCCTTGTTCACAAGAGCTTGGAATGAATCACAATGATGTAGGTGGAGATCACGGCGCAACTTGGGGTTGAGACCCTTAGGAACCTAGCACGCTTCTTGGCGTCCGTGGACACTATTACGTGGCATAGCGGGCGAGGTTCTCAAACTCTCTGCTGTAAGCATCAACAGCCATCTTACTCTGGGTGAAACTACAGAACTCTTCTCTTTTGCGATCGATGAGGGCACGAGGAATGTGATGCTCATGAAAAGCCTCGGTGAAATCCCTCAAGTAGGAATCGGCCAGCTGGAAGCATAGCCTCATAGTTACGCCACCAAAGACTAGCGGGACCTTCCGGATGGTATGTGGCATAGGTGACCTTGTCATCTTCACTACGTTCGCGAGCGGGCTTGTGTGTGATACTACGGGCCGGTCATACGCATCGGCGGCTCGATGGAGTGATGAAAGGTAGGTGGGTGCAAGCGGATGAAGTCATGAATGGTTGCAGACCCTTTGAACCGATGTGCGGTGTTCTCCTCGTCGTGCCAACAAGCGGTTAGACTCACGCTTGTTTCTCTCCATCTCTAACATGAACTCTGTCAGCGAAGGTTGGTGGGAAGATCCTCATCCCTACCATCTCGTGGTTACAGCTCTGACAGCAGAACTTCGCTTAGCGATGACATCTGAGAAGCGAAGCGAAGGACGGAATCAGCATCAACTATGGGCTATAGAATGTAGGACAAGGAAATTAGTAACTCTCGAACTCCTAGGGCAATTCCGGCAGCATAACGGCAGTAAAATGCTCAGAATGAGACATCCTGCCAAAAATGGGGTAGTAACATACTCCACATCACCACTTAAGGTTACGGGATAGTACTAAACAAACTACACGGAAGTACTACTCGGCTGGAATATGACTCGATCAGCCAATCCTAAGGAACTACGGAGTAGTGACACGTGATCTAATAGGCGGGAGAAAGCCTAGTTCCTTAACCCGCGCGGGAAGATAGGATGACTCGGATCGAGAAGGCCATGAGGTATAAGGAGTAAAAGAGCCTTCGTTCCTTCCACAATCAATTCCTTACATAACTAAAATTTCTAGACTCAACCGACCCGTTTGGCTTGGTAATCCTCTGAGCGATCGGGCTCGATACCAAAGCTGTCGGGACCCGACTCAATGCCACATCGATCTAGCATGTAACACTTCATATCACTTTGCGGCCTCACGCACGGTATCCCCACGGTGTCGCCTTACCTTTGCGGGACCGTTTAGCCTTTTGGCTGCGTATATGATAGTGTCGCTAGCATCCATATGATAAGGAGCCGGCTGACATGGCTAGTCGTAAACCCAAAGTGGCACAAACTTACGAGGACAGGCATCCATGACCCGACATCGAGCGTGTCGGTCGTCGGTGAGTGAATCAGGCTGTAGCCTTGGGCTAACGGACTCGGTGAACCGGGCTGTAGCGAGCTAACGGGACTCCGGTATTCATCGCGTGACATTTCCCGAAGAACGAGACCACGAGCGAAGAAGGACACATGCGGCCAGCCTAAGTGTTAGGAGGCGGTAGCAAGCTACCGGGCTCGATGGAAACACTAGGAGACATTTCGATAAGAGAGGCTACTAAAGATAAACAACTAGATAGTCGGATCCACACATAGCAATACACATTACGCGTCGCATAACATGCAAGTATGTCTTTGTCAACATGACATCCTGAGCATAACTCAATAACTCATATAGATAAGGCCAAGAGCCATCATAGCATTTATTGCAAGCAGGGGTCACAAGACCCATCATACTGAAACATACAAGCAACAAGCGGAAGCATTACATATGCAGAGTGCAGACATCTACAAATGAAAAATTTGAAGAGCGACTATCTACAACATCCGATCAAGATCGTGGCTGAGGTACAAGCTACTTGTCGAAGTCCACGAGAACACTAGTAAGACCGAAGTCTCCGCTGCAAAAACATAAATAAAGTACCATGAGTACAAAGGTACTCAACAAGACTTATCGAGATCCTATCATACATGCATTTGTATCAAAGGGTAATGTGGGGTTTAGTTGCGACAAGCCAGCTTTGACTCTGTGGCTATCTGTTCTCGACTACGAACTTCTTTGAGGTGATATAGGCGCACAAGTCCACTAATCACCACACAATACACTACTATGGATTCATCCCGTCTCTCTCTGAGAAGGCCATCCATAGTACTCACACTTTTCTTGAGCATTTTAGAGTATCCACTTCAAGTTGTCTATGTACCATGTAAGCATCCAAGAAGTCCATATCCATGGACCCGGCTATTGAATAGATCATGTTAACCTGCGGGTGTACTTCTTCACTGCGCTCTCGCCACTTACCACCATGTACCGTCGTGTATCTCGGCAACCTTCAGCGGAAGCTTTGGTGAGGAGTCGGCCCGACGACTAACCACAAGACTCTAGCCAGGTTTATCGCCTATTGGGTTCTATCCATAAGGAGATCCGGCGGGGTGTCGCTCCGACCCCCAAGCGATGTGGCAGGGTTCCCAAGCCCACCATCCGGGTGCCACTTGGTACCGTGCCACTTGTGCCTAGTCTGTCCCAAGCCCACCTGCGGGTGCCACTTGAGTGAAAAATAGCACTACCTACAAACACGAGAAACTAGTTGCGACTCTGGGCGAGAGACCAAGTTGGTTAATAAGTCGAGAGAATTGAGTTATCGGAACAATGTGTGGTAGTGTCGAGTCATTGGACAACATACATAGAACTTCGATGCTTAGGGCGGTTCGGTGAGACAACCCACCATGTACTCCTACATGGCCTCTCACTTCTACCTTTACCAAATCGTGTTCACCGTTCACTCTCGACATCGAGAACATAGAGCGCACTCCAATTCATTCCCAATGACCGGACTGGCACAACTCTAAGCAATAGCAGGCATAGCATGGTAGGAACACAACATGGCTCAATCAACTCCTACACATGCTAGTGGGTTTCAACTATTCTTGTGGCAATGGCGGGTCATGCGAGAGGAATGGGTTCAACTACTGCATGACACAAAGTAGCGAGATGAATCGTTGTTGTCCTAATGCATTAATTGAGGCAGGAGGCGAGAGTAGGGTTTTATCGGAATGAACAAGGGGTTTGCTTGCGGTAGATCAACAAGGGAGCCTTTGCTTCATGAAGCAGATACTCTGGATGGGTCTCGGAGCAAGACCTATCGAGAAGAGCAGTGCCATCAATCAATACACAAGCATATGCAACAATATGATGCATGAACATGGCATGAAGATGTGATGCTGTTTGAGCTAATGCAACTAGTACTCATTTGGTTTGAAGTCCATTTGAACCCTAAGCTCAAATGCAATTCTAATTTAAGTCTCTTAAAATGCCATAATGTGTTTCCTTATATTCAGCATGTATAAGTAGGTTTGTCATGCATGAAACTAGTACAGATGGAAAGATTGCATTTTCTGATAATTTTCATATATAAATTATTTCAATCGAGCTACGGTTGAATTGATATGAATTTTGAAGTTTAAATCATTTTACGGAATTTCTGATTAATTTAAATCTGAGAAAATGAATAAATCGTCGACTGACGTCGGCGTGACGTCAGCGGGTCAACAACCAGGTCAGGTCAAACCCGGCCGGTGGGACCCATGTGTCGATGTTGTGGCTAAACTTAATTTAATTAACACTAAACTTGTTTTTAATTAGCGGGCTGTTGCTGCGTCGATGACACGAGGTGGTCAAACCCACAGTCGTGAGGTCAAACCAGCCGTGACGGCTCGGCAGGCGAGGCAATTTCTGGCGGAGGGGCTCGGAATCGCCGTTCGGCGACCAAGCGAGCGGCGGAGACCACTCTCGCAAGCCAGGCTCGCAGCGCATCGGTGGGACAGGGAGACCGTGGGAGTCCGGAGCTCGCCGGGCGAGCTTCATGGCGGCGGCCGAGCTTCGGGCTCGGCGGGGGCGGCTTCTGGCGCAGGAGGCCACCCGAGGCTCTGCGGCACCCTCGTGGCACAGGAACGCGGTGGCGTGCTCGATTCGCGAAGCTGCGGTGGCTAGAGGCGTCGGCGGCGACATGAGCGGCGGCGAGTGCTACGGCGAGTGGGGAGAAACTACGGCGTGCGGATCGGCTCTGCGGAGAGAGCAGTGGCGGAGCTCACCGTGATTCAGCGAGCATCGAAAGCAGGCTTAGGGGCCCTTGGAGGCGGCGAAGGCGGCGATGGGGATCCCGGCGGCGGCGGCGAAGAACGGCGATGGCGACTCTCGAGGCGTCGGCGCGTGCGACTTCGGCGAGGCGTAGCCACAGCGAGCGGAGGCGTGGAACCGCAACGGAGGGGCGAGGGAAGCGTGGCGCGGCGGCGCGAGGTGGCGGCAACCTTGTCGAACCGCGGAAGAAGAAGGTCGAGGGAGGAGGAGGCGAAGAGTGGGAAAGGAAAGGCGTCGCGTGGCGTCGTCAGGCGTTCGAGCGGCGAGGGGCCTTGACGCAAGCGAGAGAGGTGGCGTGGCGGCGGCGGAAGCGCGTCGTCGAACGCGCGCCCTCCCTGTCGAGGGCGAAGGCAGCGGAGGAGAGGTGGGCTGGGCGGCAGGGACCAGCAGATCTTGAGCCAGCGGAGGAGAGCCAGTAAGCTTTCCCTTTCTTTTGTTTTTGTTTTCTATTTCGACATTTGTTTTGATTTAGTTAAATTACTAAATCATTTTATTTACTATGCCAAATTTTGCGAGGGGCTAATTATATTATTCTAGAGCTCCTTAATAAATGACATAATCTTTGGACATATAGTATATATATAACATATATATATCAAGGCAAAATAATTCTTGGATTAATTCCAATGCCCAAAATAAATATTTATGAGCTCCTAAAAATATTGGTTTGATTTTTATCTCTGTCCAATATTTTAGGTTAGGCGACATGAGCATTTTCTTGGACCTTTTTGGAGCAACTTTTATTTGGGTCATTTCTAAAAATGATTAGAGGGTTTCTCAAATCCTCATTTCAAATTTAAATGAAATTTAAGCATGATGCACAAATGACTAGCTAGCCTTGAGCATACAGAACTAGGGATGTGACACATGGGACGAATCTTTCCAATAGATAAATCTTGAATGGCTTGGATGGGTCTTTGTCTCCTACATCAATAGGCATTTGCTCTGCTTGCGAGCCATTAGATTCATCAAACTTCACATCTACCGTCTCTTCAACCTTTGGGTGAAATTATTGTGAACACGGTAGGTGTGGGAGTTTGATCCATAAGGAAAAAGCCTTCATGAGTTTTAGGAGCAAACTTAGACCGGCGATGCTTATCAAGGATATAGCATTTTGAACCAAAGACACGAAAGTATCCCACTTGGGGTTTGTTACGGTGAGGAGCTCGTATGAAGTCTTGCCGAGGAGCTTGTGAAGATAAAACTGTTGATAGCATGACAAGCTGTCTCGGCGGCTTCACCCCAAAAGTGCTTGGTGTCTTGTATTCATCAAGCATCGTTCTCGCCATCTCTATGGCGTTCGGTTCTTCCTCTCAACAACTCCATTTTGTTGAGGTGTATGCGTAACCGAGAACACATGTAGAATTCCTTCCTCATTGAAAAAGAGTCCACATGGGCGTTCTTGAACTCCGTTCCATTGTCACTTGAACTTTCTTGATCTTCACCTCGAATTGATTTTGGGCCTTTCTAGCAAAGGTTTTGAAGATCCTCTGAACCTGCGATTTGTCATCAGGAAAAATACCCACGTAAATCTGGAATAATCATCAACTATAACTAGACCAAAGGAGTTACCACCAAGGCTTTTGTAAGCATTGGGACGAAGATCCATATGAAGAAGCTCAAGCGGTCTCCTTGTGGTCATGATGTTCTTCAGGATGACTTCCACCTACTTGTTTTCTGCTTGACAAGCACTCTGAGTCTATCTTTGTCAAAGAGAACATCTTTAACACCAAGAATATGATCACCTTTGATTAGTTTGTCTAGATTCGCATACCAACATGTCCAAGCCTTCTATGCCATAACCAACCTTTAGCAGATTTAGCAATGAAGCAAGTTCTAGGTTGAGCTTTCTTAGTGAAATCAACGATATATAGATCACCTCTACGGATACCGGTAAATACCATGTTATGATTGTCACTGACGAAAAACTTGGCAATCTACTTGATGAATAGCACATTGAATCCAAAGTCAGCTAATCTAGACACGGAAAGTAAATTGTATCCAAGTGATTCAACAAGCATGACATTTTGAATGGAGCTATCATGAGATATGGCCACCTTACCAAGGCCAAGTACCTTACCCTTGGAGTTGTCTCCAAAGTCACATACTTGCGTGGACCATCGTTCTTTGCAAGCTCTCGAAACATGTCTTCATCTCCGTCATGTGATCGGTGCATCCACTATCAAGAATCCACTCTTTTCCACGGATATGTAGTCTCTCAAATTTGCCATAAGATTGAGACTCTTCATGATCTTGTCTAGTTCGATTGTCCGAATCGAGTGTCGTCATCATGCTCATGCTCATCATCATATTGACCCATAGATAGTTCATCATTAACACCTAGGTCAATTTGACAACTACTTGCATTAGTTTTGTCAATGTGACAATAATCATCGGAATGCAATACAAGAGCATTTCTAATTAGAACATTGATAAGTCGGGATCACCCTTCTTTTCATAAGATCACGAAGCTCAAAGAAGCATTTATCAAAGTTAGGATCATTAGGTAGCATCATATCAAAATCAATAGTCTTGTATAGAATTTCATCAAGACCTCTCAAAAAGTAGTCCGGATAAAGTTCTTCCAAGAACTTCCACATAACATAAGCGCACTCAAAGTTTGTGACAAGCTCAAGTAAGTTATCGGGCAAGCCTCTAATGATGAGATTTACAGTTCTAAGGTTCTGAAGCAAATCAAGCTCTTCATCCATAGTAGGGTGCAAGGGGTCAAATGGAGGTACATATGGGGTTTCAACATATTTGCATAAGTTGTACATCTTAAAGATAGCAAGCATTTCAATCCTCCACGAGTTATAGGACACTCCATCAGAATAGGCACTCTATGGCTAACACTCCCAAGCGTGAACCGTCCATCTTCCTCCAATGGTGTGCAAACCAAAGCAATGGAGACCAATGCTACGATACCAATTGTAGGATCGTTGAAGGTAAGAGTGTCTAGAAGGGGTGATTAGACTACTCGACAAGATAAAAATTATGCCTTTTGACAACGACAAGTTTTGGCAAGTTCACAATGGAGATCAAGTCGAGCATCATGCATACAAGTCAAGTAGCATACTACACATGCAATTCTAGAGTATGGGTAGCGGAAAGTAAATTGCACAAGTAGTAAAGAGAGGTGGAAGATCAAGCGCGGTTTGAGAACCGCAGATTTTCTCGTGGTTCCGATAGGTGGTGCTATCGTCAATCACGTTGATGGAAACTTCAACCCACGGAGGTAATGGCTGCGAGAGTCCACGGAGGCTCCACCCACGAAGGGTCCACGAAGAAGCAACCTTGTCTAATCCATCATGGCATGCATACGGAGGACTAGCCTTACTCGGGGTAGATCTTCACGCAGTAAGCGATCTCCTTGCCCTTACAAACTTCTTGGTTCAACTCCACATCTTGTGGAGGCTCCCAAGCGACACCTAACCAATCTAGGAGGCACCACCCTCCAAAAGGTAATAGATGGTGTTGGTGATGATGAACTCCTTGCTCTTGTGCTTCAAATGATAATCTCCCCAACACTCAACTCTCCTCACTGATTTGGTGTGGTGGAAGAAAGGATTGAGTGGAAAGCAACTTGGGAAGGCTAGAAATCAAGTTTCATATGGTGGGAGTGGAGCAACTTGATCTCAACACAAGGGTAGGTAGTTTTCTTCTCGAGAAATGTAAGGTAGGAGTGGTAGTTCTTTCGATGGCTCTCTCACGAATGAAGAGGAGGTGGAGGGTATTTATAGCCTCCACACAAAATCCAACCGTTACACACATTTGACCAATCTCGGTCGGACCGAAGTTGACAACTCGGTGAGACCGAAAGTTCAAATCTTGTGAGCGTTGGGATTTTCGAGTGGGACGAAAATACAATCTCGGTGAGTCGATTCTTCCAAAGACTAGGGTTTGCCATTCTCGGTGGGACCGACTTTATCATCTCGGTGACACCGATATGATGACAGAAGATTCTGAAGCTTAGCAACACTAGTTTGGTGAGACGAGTTTGGAATCGGAAAAACCGAAATTACTAGGGTTTGGCTTTGTGGTGAGGTGGTTCATCTCGGTGTGGTGAGTTTATGGAATCGGTGGGACCGAGATTACTTATGAGTGTGTATTGGAAGTGAGAGGTCTGATAGTCTAGGAGATGTATCACTAAGCACTTTGAGCAACGGATCATTATCATAACCTCATCCCTTTTAATAGTATTGGCTTTCCTATAGACTCAATGTGATCTTGGATCACTAAACCAAAAATGGAGTCTTGAGCTCTTGCCAATGCTTGCCTTAGCATCTTAGGGGTCCACCTTTCCAGACCTTTTGCCATGCCAGAGTGATTGACTTTCCTGAAACATACTTGATAAAAGCATTAGTCCAACCACAAAGTATGTTGTCATTAATTACCAAAACCACCCAGGGAGAAAATGTGCTTTCAGTTTGCCATATTTTTTATAAGATGTTATTTATCTTAATTGTGAAAAAGCAACAACGGCAACATAAAGTTGGTGACATATGTGCAGAAACATCATGCTTTAACATAGCCACACCGACATGAGAGTAACTAAAAATCTTCTGCACATGAGTAATCAGAAAAAAAAACTATCACTAGATTATACTAAAATTGGTTCTGGTGCTTATTTTGTTTTTCAAAAAAATATCATACCTATGAATTACACAAAAAATGTTTACTACTCCCTCTGTTCCATAATTCTTGTCATGGTTTTAGGTCAAATTTGAATCAAAACCATGAAAAGAAATATGGGCATGATAATACTTTATCCTAGCATGTGCGGGTGCACAAGTTGAATTTTAAACATTATCCTGCTAGAATGGTTTAATGCAGTTGAGTTCATCGCATTGGGACTCACCATGTATGCAGGCGTGTTGTGATTAGGTGAACACCTCCCATGAAAAAAGTGAGATTAGCTAAACTTGAGGCAAAAATGAGAGTAGGACAAAGCTGAGGCCATCATTGGCGAAGGTGGGAAGGAGGATAGCGGCGACAAGGGTGAGGTGTCATGTTGAAATAGAGAACATGGCGAGAAAGGAAGAACTTGAGCCATGCTTATATGGTTACACTGTTTAATGTCTTTTTTCTCCGTTGCATCGCACGAGGCCTTTTGCTAGTACCTACTAATAAAGAAAGGTGTGTTTAGCCAATTTTTCATCCGTTCACCATTGAAAAAATTTTTTCCATTCGAGGTGGTACTAAATTCTTATGCATTTGTCTGCTAGAAAAAGAATTTTAAATGCGTGGGCCGCAGCTATGGCGGCAGTAAGCCCCTTATTTTTCTGCCGCAGCTAGGAAAATTCTACTTTCGCACTAAGCGATAAATAGTCGAGTTTATACAGGACAACCTACAATGGGCTGGCCCATTTATCTTTAATTCCGTGTTTACTTCTATTTTTATTCTCCTTTCCCTATCTCTTTTACCCTTCCAAGTTTATTTTTCTTTTAGAATTTATTTCGTAAATTAAAAATTCTCAATAAACATTTAGAATCATGGAATTTTTATTTGAAAATTTTCAGAATTCCAAAATTTTGTTGCTATTTTGAACAATATTGAAACTTGCAAAAGTTTCCTATAGCAGGGTTCCCAAGCCCACCATCAGGTGCCACTTGGTACACAGTGCCACTTGTGCCTAGTCTGTCCCAAGCCCACCCCTCAGGGTGCCACTTGATAGAAAAATAGCACTACCTACAAACACGGAAACTAGTTCACGACTCGGACGAGAGACCAAGTTGGTTAATAAGTCGAGAGAATTGAGTTATGAACCCAATGTGTGGTAGTATGGTCATTGGACAACATACATAGAACTCGGTGCTTAGAGGCGGTTCGATGAAACAACCCTGTGTACTCCTACATGGCCTCACCTTCTACTTTACCAAATCGTGTTCACACGTTCACTCTCACATCGGAACATAGGCTGCCTCCAATTCATTCCCAATGAACCAGACTGGCGAACTCTAAGCAATAGCAGGGCATAGCATGGTAGGAACACAACATGGCTCAATCAACTCCTACACATGCTAGTGGGTTTCAACTATTCTTGTGGTGTGGTCATGGAAGAATGGGTTCAACTACTTGACACAAAGTAGCAGGCAGAATCGTTGTCCTAATGCATTAATTGAGAGCGGGAGGCGAGAGAGTAGGGTTTATCGGAATGAACAAGGGGTTTGCTTGCTGGTAGATCAACAAGGGAGCCTTGCTTCATAAGCAGATACTCGGATCGGTCTCGGAGCAAGACCTATCGAGAAGAGCAGTGCCATCAATCAATACACAAGCATATGCAACAATATGATGCATGAACATGGCATGAAGATGTGATGCTGTTTGAGCTAATGCAACTAGTACTCATTTGGTTTGAAGTCCATTTGAACCCTAAGC
Organism: Aegilops speltoides; assembly: GCA_021437245.1. NCBI lineage: Eukaryota > Viridiplantae > Streptophyta > Magnoliopsida > Poales > Poaceae > Aegilops > Aegilops speltoides. Next base: position 19,617 of record JAHHZJ010002449.1, read on the forward strand.
TCAAATGCAATTCTAATTTAAGTCTCTTAAAATGCCATAATGTGTTTCCTTATATTCAGCATGTATAAGTAGGTTTGTCATGCATGAAACTAGTACAGATGGAAAGATTGCATTTTTCTGATAATTTTCATATATAAATTATTTCAATCTGAGCTACGGTTGAATTGATATGAATTTTGAAGTTTAAATCATTTTCTGGAATTTCTGATTAATTTATCTGAAAATGAATAAATCGTCGACTGACGTGTGTGGCGTCGGCGGGTCAACCCGGAGTCGAGTCAAACCCGCCGTGGGACCCATGTGTCGATGGCTGTGGCTAAACTTAATTTAATTAACACTAAACTTGTTTTTAATTAGCAGGGGCTGGCCCAGCGTGTCGATGACAGGGGTGTCAACCCCTGGTCGTAGTCAAACCGCGGCTCGGCTTGCCAGCCGAGGCCAGCTACTGCGGAGGGCTCGGAATCGCCGTTCGCGACCAAGCAGGCGGCCCACCTCGGAACCACCTGGCTGCATCCGATGGGACAGGCGAAATGAAGTCTTGGGCTTCGCGGGCTGAGCTAGCGGCGGCCGAGCTTCGGGCTCGGCGGGGCAGCGGCTACGGCGCCTGAGGAGAGCCACGAGGGCTGCGGCACCCTCGTGGCACCGGAGCAGTGGCGTGCTCGGTTGCGAGCTCTGCGGTGGCTAAGGCGTCGGCGACATGAGCAGCGGCGAGTGCTACGGCGAAGTGGGAAAACTACGTGCGGTCGCTTCTGCGGAGAAAACGGTGGCGGAGCTCACGTGATCCGCGAACGCCAACAGGCTTGGCCTTGCCCCAGAGCGGCGAAGGCGGCGATGGGGATCCACGGCGGCAGCGGCGAAAAACGCGATGGCGACTCTCGAGCGTCCGGCGCGTGCGACTTCGGCAAGGCGTAGCCCAACCAGCGGAAGCGTGGAGACCACGGAGGGCGAGGCGATGGCGCGGCAGCTGCGAGGTGTGGCGACGGCATCGAACGCGGAAGAAGAGGTCGAGGGAGGAGGCGAGAAAGTGGAAAGGACCGGCGTCGTGGCGTCGTCGAGGCGTTCGAGCGAGGCCTTGAAGCGGTGAGCGAAGGTGGCGTGGCGGCGGGCGCGTCTCGTCGAACGCCCTCCTGTCGAGGCGAAGCAGCGGAGGAGGGTGAGGCTGGGCCGGCCGGACAGGCAGTCTTTGAGGCGACGAGGGAGGAGGCCGAGTAAGCTTTCCTTTCTTTTGTTTTTGTTTTCTATTTCGACATTTGTTTTGATTTAGTTAAATTACTAAATCATTTTATTTACTTATGCCAAATTTTGCGGGGCTAATTATATTATTCTAGAGCTCCTTAATAAATGACATAATCTTTGGACATATAGTATATATATAACATATATATCCAAGGCAAAATAATTCTTGGATTAATTCCAATGCCCAAAATAAATATTTATGAGCTCCTAAAAATATTGGTTTGATTTTTATCTCTGTCAATATTTTCAGTGGAGACATGAGGCATTTTCTTGGACCTTTTTGGAGCAACTTTTATTTGGGTCATTTCTAAAATGATTACGAGGTTTCTCAAATCCTCATTTCAAATTTAAATGAAATTTAAGCATGATGCACAAATGACTAGCTAGCCTTGAGCATACAGAACTAGGGATGTGACTTCGCCCCACTTGAAGAATCTCGTCCGAGATTCGAAATTGACGGAAAAGCGGGGTACTCGGTCGAAGGCGATCTTCTCGCTCCCAAGTAGCTTCTCTCGGAATGATGAGACGAACCTTGAGAAACTTGATGTTATGGCGTCAGTGACACGCTCTGCTTGATCAAGAATGAACCGGATACTCTCGATATGTGAGGTTATCTTGGAGATCAAGCGTTTAGTGGTCCACTCATGGATAGGATCCGAAAACCGCTGAGTTGAGAGGCGTGGAAGACATCATGAACTCGAGAAAGATGTGGGGGTAGTTCAAGCTGAGTAGAACCTCTCCTCGTTTAGCGAGAATACGAAAAGGACCAATGTAACGAGGCCAACTTGCCTTTGATACAAAGCGATGGGTACCCTTCAAAGGAGTAACCCGAAGGTAAGCTTTATGCCAATTTCATAAGTCATATCCTTATGATGGCGATCATCTTCTCTTTGTGAGACTGGGCTGTTTTCAAATTCTCACGAATGATGCGAACTTGCTCTTACGCCTCTGGATCATGTCCGGTCCAAAATTGTCTTTCACGGTTTCGACCAGTTCAAAGGTGTTCGACATCTTCGTCCATAGAATCTCAAAAGGAGCTTTCTTGAGACTGGATTGATAGCTATTGTTATAAGCAAACTCGGCAAAAGGAAGACATTTCTCCCAATCCATACGAATGAGATAACATGCAAGCTCTAAGCATGTCTTGAGAATTTGGTTGACCCTTTCACTTGACCACTTTCGTGAGGGTGGAAAGCGTCTTGAAAGAGATGGGTTCCCATGGCAGTTTGGAAACTCTCGAAATGAAGTGAAAAAGACGCACGGTCTGAATTGATCTCTAGTGGAACACCATGAAGTGATACTATTAGAAATATATAAGTCGGCGGTGACTAGCGATGATACTCTCGAGCAGGTGGAAGTGAGCCACTTTGGAAAGGCGATCAATGACTACTAAGAATGCGTTATTCCCTTTTGGTCACAGGAAAGCGGTGATGAAGTCCATACCAACTTTATCCCATTTCCACTCGGGGTTGCTAAAGGTTGAAGGGTGCCGGCAGGTCTTTGATGCTCTGCTTATGCTTGACGGCAAGCGTCACTGATGCAAGTCGGCGATTTCTCTCTTCATCCTAGTCCACGGAACCTCTGCGTAGGTCTGATACATCTTAGTACTACGGGATGAATCGTGAGAGGAGATTCATGCGCCTCCTTAGAATCGGTTATCGAAGATCTTGCTTCTTGGGACCACTAGGCGATTAAAAGAAACACCTCGATCATCTATAGAGAAACCACCAGCAATACCCTTGGCAATGTTTCTCTTGATCCGGGTAATCCGTATCATGCTACGGGCTTCTATGATATGATCTACAAGAGTAGGTTTCGCCACCAAGGAAAAAGGAATCCGTGAGGAGCAATGTGAAGGTTAAGCTTATGGAATTCCTCATGGAGAAGTGGTTGACCTATTGCAGCATGAGATTGTTGCAATAGGATTCTGACTTAGAGCATCAGCCATGACATTAGCTTTGCACAGGTGTAGGTAATCCTAAATTAATAATCTGAGATCAATTCCAACCAACGTCTTTGCCTAAGGTTCAAATCTGGTTGGGTGAAGATATACTTGAGACTCGGTGATGGTGTAGATCTATAGCGTTTACCAAGGAGGTAATGTCGCGGTCTTGAGTGCATAGACCCGGACTGCAAGCTCTAGATCATGTGTGGGATAATTCTCCTCGTGTGGATGCAAGCTGTCGAGATGCATAGGCAATCACATGACGATCATAAGAATGCAACCTAGTCCTGTCGTGAGGCGTCGCGATAGATAACAAAATCTTTAGTGAAATCCGGTGGCACAAGTATGGGAGCGAAGTCGGCGTCTTTTGGGTTCTGGCTGTACTCACTGTGTGGGGACCACTCAAACTTTTATCTTTCTTGAGAAGTTACGTGAGGGTTTGGCTACTTTGGAGAAGTTTTCAACAAAGCGGAATAGCTGGCTAGACCAAGAAACTCTAACTTGTTTAACGGTTTGGTGGAGTCGATCAGCGGCCTTAACTCTCTCGGGATTGACAGCAATGCCCTTACCGAGATTCGTGGCCCGGTATGTCACGGCAACCAAAATTCGCACTTGGAGAACTTGGCATAAAGGCGGTGCTCTCTGAGTTTTCTAATACAAGTCTAAGATGTTGGCATGCTCTTCTTCGTTCTTGAGTAAATAAGAATATCATCGAGGTAAACCTGACGAACTTATCTAAGTACTCCATGAAGATCGAGTTCATCAAGCGGGAGAATGTTCTGGAGGCGTTGGTTAGACCAAAGGACATGTGGTGTACTCGTATTGACCATAACGGTGACAAAGGCTGTCTTGGGAATGTCCCGTTCGATCTTGATTTGGTGGTAGCCTAACCTCAAATCCATCTTGGAGAAGGCCGAGGATCCAGCGAGCTGATCATACAGTGTCGTTGATCACAGGAGGCGGATATTTGTTCTTTATCGTGACCAAATTAGCGATAATCTACAACCATCCGGTCCGTACCATCCTTCTTCTTGGCGAAGAGGAGGAAAGCCCAAGGAGAAGAACTAGAGACGGATGAAACCTTTTGCAAGGACTCATCAAGTTGTTTCTTAAGCTCGGCTAGTTCTAAGGGTGCCATCTTGTAAGGTCTCCTAGAGATTGGAGCAGTTCACGGAATAAGGTCTATAGCGAACTCTACATCTGTCGGGTGGAACACTGGCAGTTCCTCTGAAAGACATCCGGAAAGTCACGGACTACGGGATATCTTCAAAGTGCGGAAGGGGCTGGCATTAAGTGAATAGAGTGGCGCTTGCAACTCTAGTGGAAGCAGTGACTATCTTGCCGGATGGGTGTGTAAGCTGAGAGACACGGTGTAACAATCAATCTTGGCATAATGAGTCATCCGTCCATACCAAGATGATGTTAATATCTGTAGACTTGAGGGCTATAAGTGATGCAAGGAATACAAGTCTCTCAAGGATTTCGTTACCATGGCTTACACTAGAAGTTTGCCATTTGGATCGGGGTTTGAATGACTAATGGAAGGCATATCACAAAATGACATGTTGTGCAAATTAGCATAGCTTCGAAATGAAGGAGTGGGGCGCTCGATGTCGAAACGAACCGATCTTTGGATGACGGTTGACAAAAGTGTACCAAGAGCGACATCCGGATCATCATGGCGTTACTAGCTGAGGCGTGATGCACACGTCCACGTTCGATGGGAGCTGACTTGACCGATCATCTTGATGAAACACTTACAACCGCCTTCTCGGTGGGGTGGGCGTAGCTAGTCTGAAAGCGATCCGTGCATAGTGTCGGCTTCCCGCATGTGAAGCAAGTCCACGAGTTGGATCGGACCCAAGCGACAAACGGTCTACGGTAGGCACTGGTGGAGTATCTGTTGGTGGGGAGGCACCACATGAGATGGCCTTGGTGAATATCCGGAAGGAAAGGAGTTCGGAACCGTCCGTGGAGTCGGAAGAAGATCCCAAATCAGGTGTGCTTGAGACTCCTCGTGGGTGAGCTGGTGTCTCTGCATTAATTGCCTTGTTCACAAGAGCTTGGAATGAATCACAATGATGTAGGTGGAGATCACGGCGCAACTTGGGGTTGAGAGGAACCTAGCACCTTCTTGGCGTCCGTGGACACTTTACGTGGCATAGCGGGCGAGGTTCTCAAACTCTCTCTGTAGAAGCATCAACAGCCATCTTACTCGGGTGAAACTACGAGAACTCTTCTCTGCGATCGATGAGGGCACGAGGAATGTGATGCTCATGGCCTCGGTGAAATCCTCCAAGTAGGAATCGGCCAGCTGGAAGCATAGCCTCATAGTTACGCCACCAAAGACTAGCGGGACCTTCCGGATGGTATGTGGCATAGGTGACCTTGTCATCTTATTTCGTTCAGAAGCGGGCTTGTGTGTGATACTACCCAGGTCATACATCGGCGGCTCGATGGAGTGATGAAAGGTAGGTGGGTGCAAGCGGATGAAGTCATGAATGGTTGCGAGACCCTTTGAACCGATGTCGGTGTTCTCCTCGTCACGTGCCAACAAGCGGTTAGACTCACGCTTGTTCTCTCCATCTCTAACATGAACTCTGTCACGCGAAGGTTGGTGGGAAGATCCTCATCCCTACCATCTCGTGGTTACGGCTGACGAGCAACAGCGATGACATCACGAGAGCAGAAGCGAAGGGCGGAATCAGCATCAACTATGGGCTATAGAATGTAGGACAAGGAAAGTAACTCTCGAACTCCTAGGGCAATTCCGGCAGCATAACGGCGGTAAAATGCTCGAATGAGACATCACGCCAAAAATGGGGTAGTAACATACTCCACATCACCACTTAAGGTTACGGGATAGTACTAAACAAACTACGGAAGTACTCAGCGGAATATGACTCACGATCAGCCAATCCTAAGGAACTACGGAGTAGTGACCGTGATCTAATAGGCGGGAGAAGCCTAGTTCCTTAACCCGCGGGAAGATAGGATGACTCAGATCGAAGGCCATGAGGTATAAGGAGTAAAAAGAGCCTTCGTTCCTTCCACAATCAATTCCCTTACATAACTAAGAATTTCTAGACTCAACTTGACCGGTTTGGCTTGGTAATCCTCAGCAATCGAGCTCGATACCAAAGGCGGGACCCGACTCAATGCCACATCGATCTAGCATGTAACACTTCATATCACTTGCCCCTCACGCAGTATCCCCAGGTGTCGCCTTACCTTTGCCAGGACCGTTTGCCTTTTGGCTGCGTATATGATAGTGTCGCTAGCATCCATATGATAAGGAGCCGGTGACATGGCTAGTCGTAAACCAAAGTGGCACAAACTTACGAGGACAGGCATCCATGACCCGACATCGAGCGTGTCGGTATTGTTGAGTGAATCCAGGCTTGTAGCCATAACGGGACTCGGTGAACCAAGACTGTGGCGAACTAACGGGACTCGGTATTCATCGCGTGACATTTCCCAGGAAAGAACAGGAGAGCGAAGAAGGACACATGCCGCCAGCCTAAGTGTTAGGAGCGGTAGCAAGCTACAGGGGCGATTGGAAACACTAGGAGACATTTCCGATGAGGCTACTAAAGATAAACAACTAGATAGTCGGATCCCACACATAGCAATACATTACGTCGCATAACATGCAAGTATGTCTTTGTCAACTCTGACATCCACAGCATAACTCAATAACTCATATAGATAAGGCCCAAAGAGCCATCATAGCATTTATTGCAAGCAGGGTCACAAGACCCATCATACGAACATACAAGCAACAAGCGGAAGCATTACATATGCAGTACAGACATCTACAAATGAAAAAATTGAAGAGCGACTATCTACAACATCCGATCAAGATCGTGGCTGAGTACAAGCTACTTGTCGAAGTCCAGAGAACACTAGTAAGACCGAAGTCTCCGCTGCAAAAACATAAATAAAGTACCATGAGTACAAAGGTACTCAGAAGACTTATCAGATCCTATCATACATGCATTTGTATCAAAGGGTAATGTGGGGTTTAGTTGCACAAGCCAGCTTTGACTCTGTGGCTATCACGTTCTCACTACGGAACTTCTTTGAGGTGATATAGGCACAAGTCCACTAATCACCACACAATACACTACTATGGATTCATCCCGTCTCTCTCTGAGAAGGCCATCCATAGTACTCACACTTTTCTTGAGCATTTTAGAGTATCCACTTCAAGTTGTCTATGTACCATGTAAGCATCCAAGAAGTCCATATCCATGGACCCGGCTATTGAATAGATCATGTTAACCTAGGGTGTACTTCTTCACACACGCTCTACTTACCACCATGTACCGTCGTGTATCTCGGCAACCTTCAGCGGAAGCTTTGGTGAAGTCGTACGACGACTAACCACACAAGACTCTAGCCGGTTTATCGCCTATTGGGTTCTATCCGCAAGAATCCGGCCGGTGTCGCTCCACGACCAAAGCGATGTGAGCGGGGTTCCCAAGCCCACCATCCAGGTGCCACTTGGTACACCGTGCCACTTGTGCCTAGTCTGTCCCAAGCCCACCCTGCGGGTGCCACTGAGTAGAAAAATAGCACTACCTACAAACACGAGAAACTAGTTGCGACTCTGGGCCAGAGACCAAGTTGGTTAATAAGTCGAGAGGGTGAGTTATCGGAACAATGTGTGGTAGTATCGAGTCATTGGACAACATACATAGAACTAGGTGTAGACGGTTCGGTGAGACAACCCACCATGTACTCCTACATGGCCTCTCACTTCACCTTTACCAAATCGTGTTCACCGTTCACTCTCACATCGAACATAGGCGCACTCCAATTCATTCCCAATAGACAGACTGACCAACTCTAAGCAATAGCAGGCATAGCATGGTAGGAACACAACATGGCTCAATCAACTCCTACACATGCTAGTGGGTTTCAACTATTTCTTGGCAATGAGGTCATGCAGAGAGAATGGGTTCAACTACCGCAGCACAAAGTAGCGAGCAGAATCGTTGTTGTCCTAATGCATTAATTGAGAGCAGGAGCGAGAGTAGGGTTTTATCGGAATGAACAAGGGGTTTGCTTGGTAGATCAACAAGGAGCCTTTGCTTCATAGACAGATACTCTGGATGGGTCTAGAACAAGACCTACTCGAGAAGGAGCAGTGCCATCAATCAATACACAAGCATATGCAACAATATGATGCATGAACATGGCATGAAGATGTGATGCTGTTTGAGCTAATGCAACTAGTACTCATTTGGTTTGAAGTCCATTTGAACCCTAAGCTCAAATGCAATTCTAATTTAAGTCTCTTAAAATGCCATAATGTGTTTCCTTATATTCAGCATGTATAAGTAGGTTTGTCATGCATGAAACTAGTACAGATGGAAAGATTGCATTTTTCTGATAATTTTTCATATATAAATTATTTCAATCTGAGCTACGGTTGAATTGATATGAATTTTTGAAGTTTAAATCATTTTCTGGAATTTCCTGATTAATTTAAATACAGAAAATGAATAAATCGTCGACTGACGTCGGCGTGGCGTCAATGGGTCCTGGCCAGGTCCAGGTCAAACCCGGCCGTGGGACCCATGTGTCGATGTTGTGGCTAAACTTAATTTAATTAACACTAAACTTGTTTTAATTAAGGGGTGCCTTGTCGATGACACGAGGTGGTCAAACCCACAGTCGTGAGGTCAAACCAGCCGGCTGGCCAATTTCTGTGAGGAGGGCTCGGAATCGCCGTTCCAGCGACCAAAGCAGGCGGAGACCACCTCAAGCCAGGCTCATGGCATCCAGTGGGACAGGAGACCGTGGAGTGCGGGCTCGCCGGGAGCGAGCTGCGGCGGCTTCGAGGCTCGGCGGGGGCGCGGCTTCTGGCGCAGGGAGGCCACCGAGCTCTGCGGCACCCTCGTGGCAGGAGCAGTGGCGTGCTCGGTTGCGAGCTGCGGTGGCTGAAGGCGTCGCGGCGACATGAGCAGCGTAGTGCTGGCGAGGTGGGGAAAGGCTACGGCGTCGGATCGGCTACGCGGAGAGAGAAACGGTGGCGGAGCTCACCGTGATTCAGCGAACATCGAAAGCAGGCTAGGCCTTCTGGAGGCGGCGAAGCGGCGATGGGGATCCGGCGGCGGCGGCGAAAAACGACGATGGCGACTCTCCAGGCGTCGGCGCGTGCGACTTCGGCGAGGCGTAGCCCACAGCAGCGGGCGTGGAACCGCAACGGAGAGGGCGAGGCGATGGCCTGACGGCGGTGGCGGCAACAGCGCGTCGGGCGCGGAAGAAGAGGTCAGGAGGAGGCGAGAGAGAGGGAAAGGACGGGGCGTGCGTGGCGTCGTCAGGCGTTCGAGCGGCGAGGGGCGCCGAAGAAGCGGCGAGGCGTGGTGGCGGGCGGGCCGTCGTCGAACAGCGCCCTCCCCTGTCGAGGCGAAGCAGCGGAGGAGGTGGGCTGGGCGGCTGACCAGACCGGCGGTCTTGAGCCAGCACAGGAGGAGGCCAGTAAGCTTTCCTTTCTTTTTTTTTGTTTTCTATTTCGACATTTGTTTTGATTTAGTTAAATTACTAAATCATTTTATTCTTATGCCAAATTTTGCAGGGGCTAATTATATTATTCTAGAGCTCCTTAATAAATGACATAATCTTTGGACATATAGTATATATATATATATATATCCAAGGCAAAATAATTCTTGGATTAATTCCATGCCCAAAATAAATATTTATGAGCTCCTAAAAATATTGGTTTGATTTTTATCTCGTCCAATATTTTGGATTAGGCGACATGAGCATTTTCTTGGACCTTTTTGGAGCAACTTTTATTTGGGTCATTTCTAAAAATGATTCTGAGGGTTTCTCAAATCCTCATTTCAAATTTAAATGAAATTTAAGCATGATGCACAAATGACTAGCTAGCCTTGAGCATACCAGAACTAGGGATGTGACACATGGGACGAATCTTTCCAATAGATAAATCTTGAATGGCTTCAGATGGGTCTTTGTCTCCTACATCAATAGGCATTTGCTCTACTTGCGAGCCATTAGATTCATCAAACTTCACATCTACCGTCTCTTCAACCTGGTGTGAAATTATTGAGACACGGTAGGTGTGGGAGTTTGATCCATAAGGAAAAAGCCTTCATGAGGTTTAGGAGCAAACTTAGACCGGCGATGCTTATCAAGGATATAGCATTTTGAACCAAAGACACGAAAGTATCCCACTTGGGGTTTGTCGGTGAGGAGCTCGTATGAAGTCTTGCCGAGGAGCTTGTGAAGATAAAGCTTTGTTGATAGCATGACAAGCTGTCTCGGCGGCTTCACCCCAAAAGTGCTTGATGTCTTGTATTCATCAAGCATCGTTCTCGCCATCTCTATGATTGGTTCTTCCTCTCAACAACTCCATTTTGTTGAGGTGTGTATGCGTAACCGAGAACACATGAATTCCTTCCTCATTGAGAAAAGAGTCCACATGGGCGTTCTTGAACTCCGTTCCATTGTCACTTGAACTTTCTTGATCTTCACCTCGAATTGATTTTGGGCCTTTCTAGCAAAGGTTTTGAAGATCCTCTGAACCTGCGATTTGTCATCAGGAAAAATACCCACGTAAATCTGGAATAATCATCAACTATAACTAGACCAAAGGAGTTACCACCAAGGCTTTTGTAAGCATTGGGACCGAAGAGATCCATATGAAGAAGCTCAAGCGGTCTCCTTGTGGTCATGATGTTCTTCAGGGATGACTTCCACCTACTTGTTTTCCTGCTTGACAAGCACTCTGAGTCTATCTTTGTCAAAGAGAACATCTTTAACACCAAGAATATGATCACCTTTGATTAGTTTGTCTAGATTACGCATACCAACATGTCCAAGCCTTCTATGCCATAACCAACCTTTAGCAGTTAGCAATGAAGCAAGTTCTAGGTTGAGCTTTCTTAGTGAAATCAACGATATATAGATCACCTCTGGATAGGTAAATACCATGTTATGATTGTCACGACGAAAAACTTGGCAATCTACTTGATGAATAGCACATTGAATCCAAAGTCAGCTAATCTAGACACGGAAAGTAAATTGTATCCAAGTGATTCAACAAGCATGACATTTTGAATGGAGCTATCATGAGATATGGCCACCTTACCAAGGCCAAGTACCTTACCCTTGGAGTTGTCTCCAAAAGTCACATACTTGCGTGGACCATCGTTCTTTGCAAGCTCTCGAAACATGTCTTCATCTCCGTCATGTGATCGGTTGCATCCACTATCAAGAATCCACTCTTTTCCACGGATATGTAGTCTCTCAAATTTGCCATAAGATTGAGACTCTTCATGATCTTGTCTAGTTCGGTGTCGAATAGAATGTCGTCATCATGCTCATGCTCATCATCATATTGACCCATAGATAGTTCATCATTAACACCTAGGTCAATTTGACAACTACTTGCATTAGTTTTGTCAATGTGACAATAATCATCGGAATGCAATACAAGAGCATTTCTAATTAGAACATTGATAAGTCCGGGATCACCCTTCTTTTTCATAAGATCACGAAGCTCAAAGAAGCATTTATCAAAGTTAGGATCATTGAGGCATCATATATCAAAATCAATAGTCTTGTATAGAATTTCATCAAGACCTCTCAAAAGTAGTCCGGATAAAGTTCTTCCAAGAACTTCCACATAGCATAAGCGCACTCAAAGTTTGTGACAAGCTCAAGTAAGTTATCGGGCAAGCCTCTAATGATGAGATTTACGTTCTAAGGTTCTGAAGCAAATCAAGCTCTTCATCCATAGTAGGGTGCAAGGGGTCAAATGGAGGTACATATGGGGTTTCAACATATTTAGCAAGTTGTACATCTTAAAGATAGCAAGCATTTCAATCCTCCACGAGTTATAGGACACTCCATCAAGAATAGGCACTCTATGGCTAACACTCCCCAAGCGTGAACCGTCCATCTTCCTCCAATGGTGTGCAAACCAAAGCAATGGAGACCAATGCTCGATACCAATTGTAGGATCGTTGAAGGTAAGAGTGTCTAGAAGGGGTGATTGAACTACGACAAGATAAAAATTATGCCTTTTGACAACGACAAGTTTTGGCAAGTTCACAATGGAGATCAAGTCGAGCATCATGCATACAAGTCAAGTAGCATACTACACATGCAATTCTAGAGTATGGGTAGCGGAAAGTAAATTGCACAAGTAGTAAAGAGAGTGGAAGATCAAGCAGGTTTGAGAACCGCAGATTTTCTCGTGGTTCCGATAGGTGGTGCTATCGTCAATCCCGTTGATGGAAACTTCAACCCACGGAGGTAATGGCTGCGAGAGTCCACGGAGGCTCCACCCACGAAGGTCCTGAAGAAGCAACCTTGTCTAATCCATCATGGCATCGCCCACGGAGGACTAGCCTTACTCGGGGTAGATCTTCAAGTAAGCGATCTCCTTGCCCTTACAAACTTCTTGGTTCAACTCCACATCTTGGGGAGGCTCCCAGCGACACCTAACCAATCTAGGAGCACCACCCTCAAAAGGTAATAGATGGTGTTGGTGATGATGAACTCCTTGCTCTTGTGCTTCAAATGATAATCTCCCCAACACTCAACTCTCCTCCTGATTTGGTGTGGTGGAAGAAAGGATTGAGTGGAAAGCAACTTGGGAAGGCTAGAAATCAAGTTTCATATGGTGGGGAGTGGACAACAGATCTCAACACAAGGGTGGTAGTTTTCTTCTCGAAATGTAAGGTAGGAGTGGTAGTTCTTTCGATGGCTCTCTCACGAATGAAGAGGAGGTGGAGGGTATTTATAGCCTCCACACAAAATCCAACATTACACATTTGACCAATCTCGGTCGGACGAAGTTGACAACTCGGTGAGACGAAAGTTCAAATCTTGTGAGCGTTGGGATTTTCGAGTGGGACAATACAATCTCGGTGAGTCGATTCTTCCAAAGACTAGGGTTTGCCATTCTCGGTGGGACCGACTTTATCATCTCGGTGACACCGATATGATGACAATTCTGAAGCGGCAACACTAGTTTGGTGAGACGAGTTTGGAATCGGAAAAACCGAAATTACTAGGGTTTGGCTTTGTGGGTGAGGTGGTTCATCTCGGTGTGGTGAGTTTATGGAATCGGTGGGACCGAGATTACTTATGAGTGTGTATTGGAAGTGAGAGGTCTGATAGTCTAGGAGATGTATCACTAAGCACTTTGAGCAACGGATCATTATCATAACCTCATCCCCTTTTAATAGTATTGGCTTTCCTATAGACTCAATGTGATCTTGGATCACTAAACCAAAAATGGAGTCTTGAGCTCTTGCCAATGCTTGCCTTAGCATCTTAGGGGTCCACCTTTCGGACCTTTTGCCATGCGGAGTGATTGACTTTCTGAAACATACTTGATAAAGCATTAGTCCAACCACAAAGTATGTTGTCATTAATTACCAAAACCACCCGGGGAGAAAATGTGCTTTCGGTTTGCCATATTTTTTATAAGATGTTATTTATCTTAATTGTGAAAAAAGCAACAACGGCAACATAAAGTTGGTGACATATGTGAAACATCATGCTTTAACATAGCCACACACACATGAGTAACTAAAATCTGCATGGAGTAATCGGAAAAAAACTATCACTAGATTATACTAAAATTGGTTACGGTGCTGCTTTTGTTTTCAAAAATATCATACCTATGAATTACACAAAATGTTTACTACTCCCTCTGTTCCATAATTCTTGTCATGGTTTTAGGTCAAATTTGAATCAAAACCATGAAAAGAAGTATGGACGATGAATATACTTTATCCTAGCATGTGCAGTGCACAAGTTGAATTTTAAACATTATCCCTAGAATGGTTTAATGCAGTTGAGTTCATCGCATTGGGACTCACCATGTATGCGGCGTGTTGTGATTAGGTGAACACCTCCCATGAAAAAAGTGAGATTAGCTAAACAGAGGCAAAATGAGAGTAGGACAATGAGGCCATCATTGGCGAAGGTGGGAAGGAGGATAAGCGGCGACAAGGGTGAGGTGTCATGTTGAAATAGAGAACATGGCAGAAAGGAAGAACTTGAGCCATGCTTATATGGTTACACTGTTTAATGTCTTTTTTCTCCGTTGCATCATGAGCCTTTTGCTAGTACCTACTAATAAAGAAAGGTGTGTTTAGCCAATTTTTCATCCGTTCACCATTGAAAAGAATTTTTTCCATTCCGGTGGTACTAAATTCTTATGCATTTATGCTAGAAAAAGAATTTTCAATGGGGCCCGCAGCGCTATGGCGAGTAAGCCCCTTATTTTTCTGCTTACGCAGCTAGGAAAATTCTACCCGCTAGGCGATAAATAGTCGAGGTTTCTTGCAGGACAACCTACAATGGGCTGGCCCATTTATCTTTAATTCGTGTTTACTTCTATTTTATTCTCCTTTCCTATCTCTTTTACCCTTCCAAGTTTATTTTTCTTTTAGAATTTATTTAAGTAAATTAAAATTCTCAATAAACATTTAGAATCATGGAATTTTTATTTGAAAATTTTCAGAATTCCAAAATTTTGTTGCTATTTTGAACAATATTCGAAACTTGC
>JAHHZJ010002450.1:0-66016 GCA_021437245.1 Aegilops speltoides
CAGCGTGATTTCCACGATTTACAAACCCAATGGTGCATTTACGTGTCGGTCAATGACACTCACAACTTTGGCCAATTTCTGGTCCGTTTCGTGAACTATTACTCACCGTTTTGGCGTCCCAGAGCGATTTTCCATGATTTACAATCCCCGGGGTGCGTTTGCGTCTCTGTCGTCAACACTCACAGTTTTGGCCAACTCTGACGCGATTCATGAAATATTACTCATCATTTAGAGGTCCCGAAGCGATTCCATAGTGGTTGAACCCTAAGGTCCGTTTACGTGTCGGTCATCAACACTCACAGTTTTGGCCGATTCTGGCCCGTTTCATGGACTATTACTCACCGTTTTGGGGCCCCAAAGTGATTTCCACGGTTGGTTTAACCCCATGGTGCTCTTACATGTCGATCGTCAACAAGCGCACTTTGGGCCGATTTTGGCCCATTTCTTGCATTATTACTTAGTTTTGGGGTCCCGGAGTGATTTCCACGATTGGCGAACTCGAGTGCGTTTACGTGTCGGTCATAAACACTCACAATTTTGGCCAATTCTCGTCCGTTTAGTGCACTATTACTCACCGTTTGGGCGTCGAGGCGATATCCACGATTGACAATCCCGTAGTGCGTTTGCGTGTTGTCGTCAACACTCACAGTTTTGGCCAATTCGGCGATTAGTGGGCTATTACTCACCATTTAGGGGTCGGCGATTTCCATAGTTGTTGAACCCCAGGTGCGTTTAGGTGTCGGTCATCAACACTCCTGTTTTTGGGCCCGGTGTGATTTCCACGATTAACGAACGCGAGGTGCGTTTACATGTCGGTCATCAATACTAGTAGTTTTGGCCAATTCGGCCCGTTTGTGGACAATTACTCACTGTTTTGGGGCCGGAATGATTTCCACGATTAACGAACCCGGGTGCGCTTACGTGTCGGTTATGAACACTCACGTTTTGGCCAATTCTAACGCGTTTTGTGGACTTTTAGTCACGATTTTACGGTCTGAAGTGATTCCATAGTTGTTGAACCCAAAGGCGCGCTTACGTGTTAGTCATCAACACTCATAGTTTTGGCTGATTACGGCCTGTTTCATGGACTATTACTCTTTGTTTTGGGGCCCCGGTGATTTCCACGGTTAACGAACGCGGGGTGCATTCGTGTCGGTCATCAACATCGCGATTTTGCGATTCGGCCCGTTCTTGGACTATTACTCTGTTTTTGGGTCCAAGCGTGATTTCCACGATTTACGAACCCAGTGGTGCGTTTACGTGTCGCTCAATGACAATCACAATTTTGGCCAATTTCTGGTCCGTTTCGTGCACTATTACTCACCGTTTTGGCGTCCTAGAGCGATTTTCCATGATTTACAATCCCCGGGGTGCGTTTGCGTTTCTGTCGTCAACACTCACAGTTTGGCCAATTCTGACGCGATTCATGAAATATTACTCATCATTTAGAGGTCCCGAAGCAATTCCATAGTGGTTGAACCCTAAGGTCCGTTTACGTGTCGGTCATCAACACTCACAGTTTTGGCGATTCGGCCGTTCATGGACTATTACTCACTAATTTGGGGCTAAAGTGATTTCCACGGTTGGTTTAACCCCATGGTGCGCTTACATGTCGATCATCAACAAGCGCACTTTGGGCCGATTTTGGCCCATTTCTTGCATTATTACTTAGTTTTGGGGTCCCGTAGTGATTTCCACGATTGACGAACTCCAGGGTGCGTTTACGTGTCGGTCATAAACACTCACAATTTTGGCCAATTATCGTCCGTTTCATGCACTATTACTCACCGTTTGGGCGTCCTAGAGCAATTTCCACGATTGACAATCCCGTGAGTGCGTTTGCGTGTCGTCGTCAACACTCACAGTTTTGGCCAGTTAGAGGCGATTAGTGAGCTATTACTCACCATTTAGGGGTCGGCGATTTCCATAGTTGTTGAACCCCAAGGTGCGTTTGGGTGTCGGTCATCAACACTCACTGTTTTGGGGCCCGGTGTGATTTCCACGATTAACGAACGCGAGAGTGCGTTTACATGTCGGTCATCAATACTAGTAGTTTTGGCCAATTCGGCCCGTTTCATGGACAATTACTCACTGTTTTGGGGCCGGAATGATTTCCCGATTAACGAACCCGTGTGCGCTTACGTGTCGGTTATGAACACTCACAGTTTTGGCCAATTCTAGCGCGTTTTGTGGACTTTTAGTCACGTTTTACGATCTGAAGTGATTCCATAGTTGTTGAACCCCAAGGCGCGCTTACGTGTTAGTCATCAACACTCACGATTTTGGCTGATTCGGCCTGTTTCATGGACTATTACTCCTTGTTTTGGGGCCCCGGTGATTTCCACGGTTAACGAACGCGAGGTGCATTCGTGTCGGTCATCAACACTTCGCGGATTTTGCCGATTCTGGCCCGTTTCTTGGACTATTACTCTGTTTTTGGGTCCAAGCGTGATTTCCACGATTTACGAACCCCGTGGTGCGTTTACGTGTCGCTCAATGACACTCACAACTTTGGCCAATTTTTGGTCCGTTTCGTGCACTATTACTCACCGTTTTGGCGTCCCAGAGCGATTTTCTATGATTTACAATCCCCGGGGTGCGTTTGCGTCTGTATCGTCAACACTCACAGTTTTGGCCAATTCCGACGCGATTCATGAAATATTACTCATCATTCAGAGGTCCCGAAGCGATTCCATAGTGGTTGAACACTATGTTCCGTTTACGTGTCGGTCATCAACACTCACAGTTTTGGCCGATTCTGGCCCGTTTCATGGACTATTACTCACCGTTTTGGGGCCCCAAAGTGATTTCCACGGTTGGTTTAACCCCATGGTGCGCTTACATGTCGATCATCAACAAGCGCACTTTGGGCCGATTTTGGCCCATTTCTTGCATTATTACTTAGTTTTGGGGTCCCGGAGTGATTTCCACGATTGACGAACTCCGGGGTGCGTTTACGTGTCGGTCATAAACACTCACAATTTTGGCCAATTCTCGTCCGTTTCGTGCACTATTACTCACCGTTTGGGCGTCCCAGAGCGATTTCCACGATTGACAATCCCCGGAGTGCGTTTGCGTGTCTGTCGTCAACACTCACAGTTTTGGCCAATTCGGCGCGATTAAGTGGGCTATTACTCACCATTTAGGGTCGGCGATTTCCATTGTTGTTGAACCCCAAAGGTTGCGTTTAGGTGTCGGTCATCAACACTCACTTTTTTTGGGGCCCGGTGTGATTTCCATGATTAACGAACCGCGAGTGCGTTTACATGTCGGTCATCAATACTAGTAGTTTTGGCCAATTCGGCCCGTTTCATGGACAATTACTCACTGTTTTGGGGCCGGAATGATTTCCCGATTAACGAACCCCGGTGCGCATACGTGTCGGTTATGAACACTCACAGTTTTGGCCAATTCTAACGCGTTTTTTGGACTTTTAGTCACAGTTTTCTGGTCCTGAAGTGATTCCATAGTTGTTGAACCCCAAGGCGCACTGACGTGTTAGTCATCAACACTCACAGTTTTGGCTGATTCTCGCCTGTTTCATGGACTATTACTCAGTGTTTTGGGGCCCCAGGGTGATTTCCACGGTTAACGAACCGCAGGGTGCATTTACGTGTCGGTCATCAACACTCGCAGTTTTGCCGATTCTGGCCCGTTTCTTGGACTATTACTCTGTTTTTTGGTCCAAGCGTGATTTCCACGATTTACGAACCCAGTGGTGCGTTTACGTGTCGGTCAATGACACTCACAACTTTGGCCAATTTCTGGTCCGTTTCGTGAACTATTACTCACCGTTTTGGCGTCCTAGAGCGATTTCGACGATTTACATTCCCCGGGGTGCGTTTGCGTCTCTGCCGTCAACACTCACAGTTTTGGCCAATTCTGACGCGATTCGTGGACTATTACTCATCATTTAGGGGTCCCGAAGCGATTCCATAGTGGTTGAACCCTAAGGTCCGTTTACGTGTCGGTCATCAACACGCACAGTTTTGGCCGATTCTGGCCCGTTTCATGGACTATTACTCACCATTTTGGGGCCCCAAAGTGATTTCCACGGTTGGTTAACCCCATGGTGCGCTTACATGTCGATCATCAACAAGCGCACTTTGGGCCGATTTTGGACCATTTCTTGCATTATTACTTAGTTTTGGGGTCCCGGAGTGATTTCCACGATTGACGAACTCCGGGGTGCGTTTACGTGTCGGTCATAAACACTCACAATTTTGGCCAATTCTCGTCCGTTTCGTGCACTATTACTCACCGTTTGGGCGTCCAAGAGTGATTTCCACTATTGACAATCCCCGGAGTGCGTTTGCGTGTCTTTCGTCAACACTCAGAGTTTTGGCCAATTCTGACGCGATTCGTGGGCTACTACTCACCATTTAGGGGTCCCGAAGCGATTTCCATAGTTGTTGAACCCCAAGGTGCGTTTAGGTGTCGGTCATCAACACTCACTGTTTTGGGGCCCCAGTGTGATTTCCACGATTAACGAACTATGGGGTGCGTTTACATGTCGGTCATCAATACTAGTAGTTTTGGCCAATTCTGGCCCGTTTCGTGGACAATTACTCACTGTTTTGGGGCCCCGGAATGATTTCCACGATTAACGAACCCCCGGGTGCGCTTACGTGTCGGTTATGAACACTCACAGTTTTGGCCAATTCTAACGCGTTTTGTGGACTTTTAGTCACGTTTTCTGGTCCTGAAGTGATTCCATAGTTGTTGAACCCCAAAGGCGCGCCGTGTTAGTCATCAACACTCACAGATTTTGGCTGATTCGGCTGTTTCATGGACTATTACTCCTGTTTTGGGGCCCAGTGATTTCCACGGTTAACGAACGCGGGGTGCATTACGTCTCGGTCATCAACACTCATGATTTTGCCGATTCGGCCCGTTCTTTGACTATTACTCTGTTTTTGGGTCAGCGTGATTTCACGATTCTGAACCCGATGGTGCGTTTACGTGTCGGTCGATAACACTCACAACTTTGGCCAATTTCTGGTCCGTTTAGTGAACTATTACTCACCGTTTTGGCGTCCTAGGCGATTTGACGATTTACATTCCCGGGGTGCGTTTTGTCTCTGCCGTCAACACTCACATTTTGGCCAATTCGGCGCGATTCGTGGACTATTACTCATCATTTAGGGGTCGGCGATTCCATAGTGGTTGAACCTAAGGTCCGTTTACGTGTCGGTCATCAACACTCACGATTTTGGCGATTCGGCCCGTTCATGGACTATTACTCACCATTTTGGGGCCCCAAAGTGATTTCCACGGTTGGTTAACCCCATGAGTGCGCTTACATGTCGATCATCAACAAGCGCACTTTGGGCCGATTTTGGACCATTTCTTGCATTATTACTTAGTTTTGGGGTCCCGGAGTGATTTCCACGATTGACGAACTCCGGGGTGCGTTTACGTGTCGGTCATAAACACTCACAATTTTGGCCAATTCTCGTCCGTTTCGTGCACTATTACTCACCGTTTGGGCGTCCAAGAGTGATTTCCACTATTGACAATCCCCGGAGTGCGTTTGCGTGTCTTTCGTCAACACTCAGAGTTTTGGCCAATTCTGACGCGATTCGTGGGCTACTACTCACCATTTAGGGGTCCCGAAGCGATTTCCATAGTTGTTGAACCCCAAGGTGCGTTTAGGTGTCGGTCATCAACACTCACTGTTTTGGGGCCCCGGTGTGATTTCCACGATTAACGAACCGTGTGGTGCGTTTACATGTCGGTCATCAATACTAGTAGTTTTGGCCAATTCTGGCCCTTTTCATGGACAATTACTCACTGTTTTGGGGCCCCGGAATGATTTCCACGATTAACGAACCCCCGGGTGCGCTTACGTGTCGGTTATGAACACTCACAGTTTTGGCCGATTCTAACGCGTTTTGTGGACTTTTAGTCACAGTTTTCTGGTCCTGAAGTGATTCCATAGTTGTTGAACCCCAAGGCGCACTTACGTGTTAGTCATCAACACTCACAGTTTTGGCTGATTCTGGCCTGTTTCATGGACTATTACTCACTGTTTTGGGGCCCCAGAGTGATTTCCACGGTTAACGAACCGCGAGGGTGCATTTACGTGTCGGTCATCAACACTCGCAGTTTTGCCGATTCTGGCCCGTTTCTTTGACTATTACTCTGTTTTTGGGTCCAAGCGTGATTTCCACGATTTACGAACCCAGTGGTGCGTTTACGTGTCGGTCAATGACACTCACAATTTTGGCCAATTTCTGGTCCGTTTCGTGTACTATTACTCACCGTTTTGGCGTCCTAGAGCGATTTCCACGATTTACAATCCCCGGGGAGCATTTGTGTCTCTGCCGTCAACACTCACAGTTTTGGCCAATTCTGACGCGATTCGTGGACTATTACTCATCATTTAGGGGTCCCGAAGCGATTCCATAGTGGTTGAACCCTAAGGTCCGTTTACGTGTCGGTCATCAACACTCACAGTTTTGGCCGATTCTGGCCCGTTTCATGGACTATTACTCACCGTTTTGGGGCCCCAAAGTGATTTCCACGGTTGGTTTAACCCCATGGTGCGCTTACATGTCGATCATCAACAAGCGCACTTTGGGCCGATTTTGGACCATTTCTTGCATTATTACTTAGTTTTGGGGTCCCGGAGTGATTTCCACGATTGACGAACTCCGGGGTGCGTTTACGTGTCGGTCATAAACACTCACAATTTTGGCCAATTCTTGTCCGTTTCATGCACTATTACTCACCGTTTGGGCGCCCTAGAGCGATTTCCACGATTGACAATCCCCGTAGTGCGTTTGCGTGTCTTTCGTCAACACTCACAGTTTTGGCCAATTATGACGCGATTCATGGGCTATTACTCACCATTTAGGGGTCCCGAAGCGATTTCCATAGTTGTTGAACCCCAAGGTGCGTCTAGGTGTCGGTCATCAACACTCACTGTTTTGGGGGCCCGGTGTGAATTCCACGATTAACGAACCGCGGGGTGCGTTTACATGTTGGTCATCAATACTAGTAGTTTTGGCCAATTCTGGCCCGTTTCGTGGACAATTACTCACTGTTTTGGGGCCCCGGAATGATTTCCACGATTAACGAACCCCCGGGTGCGCTTACGTGTCGGTTATGAACACTCACAGTTTTGGCCAATTCTAACGCGTTTTGTGGACTTTTAGTCACAATTTTTTGGTCCTGAAGTGATTCCATAGTTGTTGAACCCCAAGGCGCACTTACGTGTTAGTCATCAACACTGACAGTTTTGGCTGATTCTGGCATGTTTCATGGACTATTACTCACTGTTTTGGGGCCCGAGAGTGATTTCCACGGTTAACGAACCGCAGGGTGCATTTACGTGTCGGTCATCAACAGTCGCAGTTTTGCCGATTTTGGCCCGTTTCTTGGACTATTACTCTGTTTTTGGGTCCAAGCGTGATTTCCACGATTTACGAACCCCGTGGTGCGTTTACGTGTCGGTCAATGACACTCACAACTTTGGCCAATTTCTGGTCCGTTTCATGCACTATTACTCACCGTTTTGGCGTCCCAGAGCGATTTTCCATGATTTACAATCCCCGGGGTGCGTTTGCGTCTCTGTCGTCAACACTCACAGTTTTGGCCAATTCTGACGCGATTCATGAAATATTACTCATCATTTAGAGGTCCCGAAGCGATTCCATAGTGGTTGAACCCTAAGGTCCGTTTACGTGTCGGTCATCAACACTCACAGTTTTGGCCGATTCTGGCCCGTTTCATGGACTATTACTCACCGTTTTGGGGCCCCAAAGTGATTTCCATGGTTGGTTTAACCCCATGGTGCGCTTACATGTCGATCATCAACAAGCGCACTTTGGGACGATTTTGGCCCATTTCTTGCATTATTACTTAGTTTTGGGGTCCGGGTGATTTCCACGATTGGCGAACTCGAGGGTGCGTTTACGTGTCGGTCATAAACACTCACAATTTTGGCCAATTCTCGTCCGTTTCGTGCACTATTACTCACCGTTTGGGCGTCAGGCGATTTCCACGATTGACAACCCCGGTGCGTTTGCGTGTCGTCGTCAACACTTTTCAGATTTTGGCCAATTCGGCGTGATTCGTGGGCTGTTACTCACCATTTAGGGGTCGGCGATTTCCATAGTTGTTGAACCCCAAAGGCGTTTAGGTGTCGGTCATCAACACTCTTTGTTTTGGGCCCGGTGTGATTTCCACGATTAACGAACCATGAGTGCGTTTACATGTCGGTCATCAATACTAGTAGTTTTGGCCAATTCTGGCCCGTTTCATGGACAATTACTCACTGTTTTGGGGCCCCGGAATGATTTCCACGATTAACGAACCCCCGGGTGCGCTTACGTGTCGGTTATGAACACTCACAGTTTTGGCCAATTCTAACGCGTTTTGTGGACTTTTAGTCACAGTTTTCTGGTGCTGAAGTGATTCCATAGTTATTGAACCCCAAGGCGCACTTACGTGTTAGTCATCAACACTCACAGTTTTGGCTGATTTTGGCCTGTTTCATGGACTATTACTCACTGTTTTGGGGCCCGAGAGTGATTTCCACGGTTAATGAACCGCAGGGTGCATTTACGTGTCGGTCATCGACACTCGCAGTTTTGTCGATTCTGGCCCGTTTCTTGGACTATTACTCTGTTTTTGGGTCCAAGCGTGATTTCCGATTCTGAACCCGTGGTGCGTTTACGTGTCGGTCAATGACACTCACAACTTTGGCCAATTTCTGGTCCGTTTCATGCACTATTACTCACCGTTTTGGCGTCCCAGAGCGATTTTCCATGATTTACAATCCCCGGGGTGCGTTTGCGTCTCTGTCGTCAACACTCACAGTTTTGTCCAATTTTGACGCGATTCATGAAATATTACTCATCATTTAGAGGTCCCGAAGCGATTCCATAGTGGTTGAACCCTAAGGTCCGTTTACGTGTCGGTCATCAACACTCACGATTTTGGCGATTCGGCCCGTTCATGGACTATTACTCACCGTTTGGGGCCCCAAAGTGATTTCCATGGTTGGTTTAACCCCATGGTGCGCTTACATGTCGATCATCGACAAGCGCACTTTGGGCGATTTTGGCCCATTTCTTGCATTATTACTTAGTTTTGGGGTCCGGGTGATTTCCACGATTGGCGAACTCCGGGGTGCGTTTACGTGTCGGTCATAAACACTCACAATTTTGGCCAATTCTCGTCCGTTTCGTGCACTATTACACACCGTTTGGGCGTCCCAGAGCGATTTCCACGATTGACAACCCCCGAAGTGCGTTTGCGTGTCTGTCGTCAACATTCACAGTTTTGGCCAATTCTGACGCGATTCGTGGGCTGTTACTCACCATTTAGGGGTCCCGAAGCGATTTCCATATTTGTTGAACCCCAAGGGGTGTTTAGGTGTCGGTCATCAACACTCACTGTTTTGGGGCCCCGGTGTGATTTCCACGATTAACGAACCGCGGGGTGCGTTTACATGTCGGTCATCAATACTAGTAGTTTTGGCCAATTCTGGCCCGTTTCATGGACAATTACTCACTGTTTTGGGGCCCCGGAATGATTTCCACGATTAACGAACCCCCGGGTGCGCTTACGTGTCGGTTATGAACACTCACAGTTTTGGCCAATTCTAACGCGTTTTGTGGACTTTTAGTCACAGTTTTCTGGTCCTGAAGTGATTCCATAGTTGTTGAACCCCAAGGCGCACTTACGTGTTAGTCATCAACACTCACAGTTTTGGCTGATTTTGGCCCGTTTCATGGACTATTACTCACTGTTTTGGGGCCCCAGAGTGATTTCCACGGTTAACGAACCGCAGGGTGCATTTACGTGTCGGTCATCAACACTCGCAGTTTTGCCGATTCTGGCCCGTTTCTTGGACTATTACTCTGTTTTTGGGTCCAAGCGTGATTTCCACGATTTACGAACCCCGTGGTGCGTTTACGTGTCGGTCAATGACACTCACAACTTTTGCCAATTTCTGGTCCGTTTCATGCACTATTACTCACCGTTTTGGCGTCCCAGAGTGATTTTCCATGATTTACAATCCCCGGGGTGCGTTTGCGTCTCTGTCGTCAACACTCACAGTTTTGGCCAATTCTGACGCGATTCATGAAATATTACTCATCATTTAGAGGTCCCGAAGCGATTCCATAGTGGTTGAACCCTAAGGTCCGTTTACGTGTCGGTCATCAACACTCACAGTTTTGGCCGATTCTGGCCCGTTTCATGGACTATTACTCACCGTTTTGGGGCCCCAAAGTGATTTCCACGGTTGGTTAACCCCATGGTGCGCTTACATGTCGATCATCAACAAGCGCACTTTGGGCCGATTTTGGACCATTTCTTGCATTATTACTTAGTTTTGGGGTCCCGGAGTGATTTCCACGATTGACGAACTCCAGAGTGCGTTTACGTATCGGTCATAAAACTCACAATTTTGGCCAATTCTCGTCCGTTTCGTGCACTATTACTCACCGTTTGGGCGTCGAGGCGATTTCCACGATTGACAATCCCGGTGCGTTTGCGTGTCTTTCGTCAACAATCACGATTTTGGCCAATTCGGCGCGATTAGTGGGCTATTACTCACCATTTAGGGGTCGGCGATTTCCATAGTTGTTGAACCCCAAAGGTGCGTTTAGGTGTCGGTCATCAACACTCACTGTTTTGGGGCCCCGGTGTGATTTCCACGATTAACGAACCGCGTGGTGCGTTTACATGTCGGTCATCAATACTAGTAGTTTTGGCCAATTCTGGCCCTTTTCGTGGACAATTACTCACTATTTTGGGGCCCCGGAATGATTTCCACGATTAACGAACCCCCGGGTGCGCTTACGTGTCGGCTATGAACACTCACAGTTTTGGCCAATTCTAACGCGTTTTGTGGACTTTTAGTCACGGTTTTCTGGTCCTGAAGTGATTCCATAGTTGTTGAACCCCAAGGCGCACTTGCGTGTTAGTCATCAACACTGACAGTTTTGGCTGATTCTGGCCCGTTTCATGGACTATTACTCCTTTGTTTTGGGGCCCCGGTGATTTCCACGGTTAACGAACCGCGAGGTGCATTCGTGTCGGTCATCAACACTTTCGCGATTTTGCGATTCGGCCCGTTCTTGGACTATTACTCTGTTTTTGGGTCCAAGCGTGATTTCCACGATTTACGAACCCCGTGGTGCGTTTACGTGTCGGTCAATGACACTCACAACTTTTGCCAATTTCTGGTCCGTTTCATGCACTATTACTCACCGTTTTGGCGTCCCTGAGCGATTTTCCATGATTTACAATCCCCGGGGTGCGATTGCGTCCCTGTAGTCAACACTCACGATTTTGGCCAATTCGGCGCGATTCATGAAATATTACTCATCATTTAGAGGTCCCGAAGCGATTCCATAGTGGTTGAACCCTAAGGTCCGTTTACGTGTCGGTCATCAACACTCACAGTTTTGGCCGATTCTGGCCCGTTTCATGGACTATTACTCACCGTTTTGGGGCCCTAAAGTGATTTCCACGGTTGGTTAACCCCATGGTGCGCTTACATGTCGATCATCAACAAGCGCACTTTGGGCCGATTTTGGACCATTTCTTGCATTATTACTTAGTTTTGGGGTCCCGGAGTGATTTCCACGATTGACGAACTCCAGAGTGCGTTTACGTATCGGTCATAAACACTCACAATTTTGGCCAATTCTCGTCCGTTTCGTGCACTATTACTCACCGTTTGGGCGTCCCAGAGCGATTTCCACGATTGATAATCCCCGGAGTGCGTTTGCGTGTCTTTCGTCAACAATCACAGTTTTGGCCAATTCTGACGCGATTCGTGGGCTATTACTCACCATTTAGGGGTCCCGAAGCGATTTCCATAGTTGTTGAACCCCAAGGTGTGTTTAGGTGTCGGTCATCAACTCTCCTTGTTTTGGGGCCGGTGTGATTTCCACGATTAACGAACCGTGGGTGCGTTTATGTCGGTCATCAATACTAGTAGTTTTGGCCAATTCGGCCCGTTTAGTGAACAATTACTCACTATTTTGGGGCCGGAATGATTTCCACGATTAAGAACCCCCGGTGCGCTTACGTGTCGGTTATGAACACTCACGATTTTGGCCAATTCTAACGCGTTTTGTGGACTTTTAGTCACAGTTTTACGGTCTGAAGTGATTCCATAGTTGTTGAACCCCAAAGGCGCGCCGTGTTAGTCATCAACACTCACAGTTTTGGCTGATTTTGGCCGTTTCATGGACTATTACTCCTTTGTTTTGGGGCCCCGGTGATTTCCACGGTTAACGAACCGCATGGTGCATTTACGTGTCGGTCATCAACACTTCATGATTTTGCGATTCGGCCGTTTCTTGGACTATTACTCTGTTTTTGGGTCAGCGTGATTTCCACGATTCTGAACCCGTGGTGCGTTTACGTGTCGGTCAATGACACTCACAACTTTTGCCAATTTCTGGTCCGTTTCATGCACTATCACTCACCGTTTTGGCGTCCCTGAGCGATTTTCCATGATTTACAATCCCCGGGGTGCGATTGCGTCCCTGTAGTCAACACTCACAGTTTTGGCCAATTCTGACGCGATTCATGAAATATTACTCATCATTTAGAGGTCCCGAAGCGATTCCATAGTGGTTGAACCCTAAGGTCCGTTTACGTGTCGGTCATCAACACTCACAGTTTTGGCCGATTCTGGCCCGTTTCATGGACTATTACTCACCGTTTTGGGGCCCTAAAGTGATTTCCACGGTTGGTTAACCCCATGGTGCGCTTACATGTCGATCATCAACAAGCGCACTTTGGGCCGATTTTGGACCATTTCTTGCATTATTACTTAGTTTTGGGGTCCCGGAGTGATTTCCACGATTGACGAACTCCAGAGTGCGTTTACGTATTGGTCATAAACACTCACAATTTTGGCCAATTCTCGTCCGTTTCGTGCACTATTACTCACCGTTTGGGCGTCCCAGAGCGATTTCCACGATTGATAATCCCCGGAGTGCGTTTGCGTGTGTTTCGTCAACAATCACAGTTTTGGCCAATTCTGACGCGATTCGTGGGCTATTACTCACCATTTAGGGGTCCCGAAGCGATTTCCATAGTTGTTGAACCCCAAGGTGTGTTTAGGTGTCGGTCATCAACTCTCACTGTTTTGGGGCCCCGGTGTGATTTCCACGATTAACGAACCGTGGGGTGCGTTTACATGTCGGTCATCAATACTAGTAGTTTTGGCCAATTCTGGCCCGTTTCGTGGACAATTACTCACTATTTTGGGGCCCCGGAATGATTTCCACGATTAAGGAACCCCCGGGTGCGCTTACGTGTCGGTTATGAACACTCACAGTTTTGGCCAATTCTAACGCGTTTTGTGGACTTTTAGTCACAGTTTTCTGGTCCTGAAGTGATTCCATAGTTGTTGAACCCCAAAGGCGCACTTACGTGTTAGTCATCAACACTCACAGTTTTGGCTGATTTTGGCCCGTTTCATGGACTATTACTCACTGTTTTGGGGCCCCAGAGTGATTTCCACGGTTAACGAACCGCATGGTGCATTTACGTGTCGGTCATCAACACTCGCAGTTTTGCCGATTCTGGCCTGTTTCTTGGACTATTACTCTGTTTTTGGGTCCAAGCGTGATTTCCACGATTTACGAACCCCGTGGTGCGTTTACGTGTCGGTCAATGACACTCACAACTTTTGCCAATTTCTGGTCCGTTTCATGCACTATCACTCACCGTTTTGGCGTCCCTGAGCGATTTTCCATGATTTACAATCCCCGGGGTGCGATTGCGTCCCTGTAGTCAACACTCACAGTTTTGGCCAATTCTGACGCGATTCATGAAATATTACTCATCATTTAGAGGTCCCGAAGCGATTCCATAGTGGTTCAACCCTAAGGTCCGTTTACGTGTCGGTCATCAACACTCACAGTTTTGGCCGATTCTGGCCCGTTTCATGGACTAATACTCACCGTTTTGGGGCCCTAAAGTGATTTCCACGGTTGGTTAACCCCATGGTGCGCTTACATGTCGATCATCAACAAGCGCACTTTGGGCGATTTTGGACCATTTCTTGCATTATTACTTAGTTTTGGGGTCCCGGTGATTTCCACGATTGACGAACTCCAGGGTGCGTTTACGTATTGGTCATAAACACTCACAATTTTGGCCAATTCTCGTCCGTTTCGTGCACTATTACTCACCGTTTGGGCGTCCCAGAGCGATTTCCACGATTGATAATCCCCGGAGTGCGTTTGCGTGTGTTTCGTCAACAATCACAGTTTTGGCCAATTCTGACGCGATTCGTGGGCTATTACTCACCATTTAGGGGTCCCGAAGCGATTTCCATAGTTGTTGAACCCCAAGGTGTGTTTAGGTGTCGATCATCAACACTCCTGTTTTGGGGCCGGTGTGATTTCCACGATTAACGAACCGCGAGTGCGTTTACATGTCGGTCATCAATACTAGTAGTTTTGGCCAATTCTGGCCCGTTTCGTGGACAATTACTCACTGTTTTGGGGCCCCGGAATGATTTCCACGATTAACGAACCCCCGGGTGCGCTTACGTGTCGGTTATGAACACTCACAGTTTTGGCCAATTCTAACGCGTTTTGTGGACTTTTAGTCACAGTTTTCTGGTCCTGAAGTGATTCCATAGTTGTTGAACCCCAAGGCGCACTTACGTGTTAGTCATCAACACTCACAGTTTTGGCTGATTTTGGCCCGTTTCATGGACTATTACTCACTGTTTTGGGGCCCCGGAGTGATTTCCACGGTTAACGAACCGCAGGGTGCATTTATGTGTCGGTCATCAACACTCACAATTTTGGCCAATTCTCGTCCGTTTCGTGCACTATTACTCACCGTTTGGGCGTCCCAGAGCGATTTCCACGATTGACAACCCCCGGAGTGCGTTTGCGTGTCGTAAATCGTCAACAATCACGATTTTGGCCAATTCTGACGCGATTCGTGGGCTATTACTCACCATTTAGGGGTCCCGAAGCGATTTCCATAGTTGTTGAACCCCAAGGTGCGTTTAGGTGTCGGTCATCAACACTCACTTTTTTGGGGCCCCGGTCTGATTTCCACGATTAACGAACCGCGGGGTGCGTTTACATGTCGGTCATCAATACTAGTAGTTTTGGCCAATTCTGGCCCTTTTCATGGACAATTACTCACTGTTTTGGGCCCCTGAATGATTTCCACGATTAACGAACCCCCGGGTGCGCTTACATGTCGGTTATGAACACTCACAGTTTTGGCCAATTCTAACGCGTTTTGTGGACTATTACTCACTGTTTTGGGGCCCCGGAGTGATTTCCACGGTTAACGAACGACAGGGTGCATTTACGTGTCGGTCATCAACACTCGCAGTTTTGGCCGATTCTGGCCCGTTTCTTGGACTATTACTCTGTTTTTGGGTCCAAGCGTGATTTCCACGATTTATGAACCCCGTGGTGCGTTTACGTGTCGGTCAATGACACTCACAATTTTGGCCAATTTCAGGTCCGTTTTGTGTACTATTACTCACGGTTTTGGCGTCCCAGAGCGATTTCCACGATTTACAATCCCCGGGGTGCGTTTGCGTCTCTGTCACCAACACTCACAGTTTTGGCCAATTCTGACGCGATTCGTGGACTATTACTCATCATTTAGGGGTCCCGAAGCGATTCCATAGTGGTTGAACCCTAAGGTCCGTTTATGTGTCGGTCATCAACACTCACAGTTTTGGCTGATTCTGGCCCGTTTCATGGACTATTACTCACCATTTTGGGGCCCCGAAGTGATTTCCACGGTTGTTTGACCCCATGGTGCGCTTACGTGTCGATCATCAACAAGCGCACTTTGGGCCGATTTTGGCCCATTTCTTGCATTATTACTTAGTTTTGGGGTCCCGGAGTGATTTCCACGATTGACGAACTCCGGGGTGCGTTTACGTGTCGGTCATAAAGAGTCACAATTTTGGCCAATTCTCGTCCGTTTCGTGCACTATTACTCACCATTTGGGCGTCCTAGAGCGATTTCCACGATTGACAATCCCCGTAGTGCGTTTGCGTGTCTGTCGTCAACACTCACAGTTTTGGCCAATTATGACGCGATTCGTGGGCTATTACTCACCATTTAGGGTCCCGAAGCGATTTCCATAGTTGTTGAACCCCAAGGTGTTTAGGTGTCGGTCATCAACACTCACTGTTTTGGGGCCCCGGTGTGATTTCCACGATTAAAGAACCGCGGGGTGCGTTTACATGTCGGTCATCAATGCTAGTAGTTTTGGCCAATTCTGGCCCGTTTCGTGGACAATTACTCACTGTTTTGGGGCCCCGGAATGATTTCCATGATTAACGAACCCCCGGGGGCGCTTACTTGTTGGTTATGATGTTGGGGAACGTAGTAATTTCAAAAATTTTCCTACGCACACGCAAGATCATGGTGATGTATAACAGCGAGAGGGAGAGTGTTGTCTACATACCCTTGTAGACCCGAGGCGGAAGCGATCTGGCGTAGAGGAAGTAGTCGTCGTTCTCCTCGCGATCCGACCGATCGGCGCCGTTACTCCGGCGCCCCGAGTTCTTGACACACGTACAGCTCGATGGCGTCCCTCGTACTCCGATCCAGCCGAGTGTCGAGGAGAGTTTCGTCGACCTGACGGCGTGGTGGCGATCTTGATGTTTCACCGGCGCAGGGGCCGCCTAAGCTTGACGGTATAACCGAGGTGGAATATGGTGGAGGGCACCGCTGCGGCTGAGAGCGATCTCACGATCAACTTGTGTGTTCCAAGGTGCCCCCTGCCCCGTATATAAAGGAGCCGGGGGAGGGGCGGCGGCCAAGAGAGGCGCGTAAGGAGTCCTACTCCCTCAGGGGTGGATTCCCCCAATCCTAGTTGGACTAGGATTCGGAGAGGAAAAGAGAGAGGGGCGGCCCTTCTCCTAGTCCTAGTGGGACTAGGGAAGGGGAGGCGCAACCACCTTGGGCTGCCCTTCTCCTTTCCACCAAGGCCCATCAAGGCCCATTTACCTCCCGGGGGTTCGGTAACCTCTCGGTACTCCGGTAAATTCCGTTTTACGCCGGAACCATTCGAACTCCAAACATAGGCTTCCAATATATCAATCTTTATGTCTCGACCATTCCGAGACTCCTCGTCATGTCCGTGATCACATCCGGGACTCGAACTCCTTGGTACATCAAAATACATAAACTCATAATAAGCATCGCCCGAAACCTTAAGCGTGCGGACCCTACGGTTCGAGAACAATGTAGACATGACCTAGAACTATTCACGGTCAATAACCAACAGCGGGACCTGGATGCCCATATTGGTTCCTACATATTCTCGAAGATCTTTATCGGTCGGACCGCATAACAACATCGTTGTTCCCTTTGTCATCGGTATGTTACTTGCAGAGATTGATCGTCGGTATCAATACCTAGTTCAATCTCGTTACCGGCAAGTCTCTTTACTCGTTCCGTAATACATCATCTCACAACTAGCTCATTAGTTGTAGTGCTTGCAAAGGCTTGGTGATGTGCATTACGAGAGGGCCCGAGATACCTCTCCAGGCAATCGGGTGACAAAACCTAATCTCGAAATCGCCAACCCAACATTTGCCTTTGGAGACACCTGTAGTACTCCTTTATAATCACCCGATTCGTTGTGGCGTTTGGTAGCACCAAAGTGTTCCTCCGGTAGCAGGGGTTGCATAATCTCATAGTTACGAGGAACATGTATATGTCATGGATAAGCGGTAGCAACATACTAAGCGATCGTGTGCTAAGCTAAGGGAATGGGTCATGTCAATCAGATCATTCTACTAATGATGTGATCTCGTTAATCAAATAACAACTCTTTGTTTATGGTTAGGAAACATAACCATCTTTGATTAACAAGCTAGTCTAGTAGAGGCATACTAGTGACATATTGTTTTGTCTATGCATTCACACATGTATCATGTTTCCGGTTAATACAATTCTAGCATGAATGATAAACATTTATCATGAAATAAGAAATAAATAATAACTTTATTATTGCCTCTAGGGCATATTTCCTTGATCTCCCACTTGCACTAGAGTCAATAATCTAGATTACATAGTAATGATTCTAACACCCATGGAGTCTTGGTGCTGATCATGTTTTGCTCGTGGAAGAGGCTTAGTCAGCAGATTGCAACATTCAGATCCGTATGTATCTTGCAAATCTCTATGTCTCCCACGGACTAAGTCCGGATGGAATTAGGCGTCTCTTGATGTGCTTGGTCCTCTTGTGAAATCTGGATTCCTTTGCTAAGGCAATTGCTCGATATTGTCACGAAGATTTTCATTGGACCCGATGCACTAGGTATAACACCTAGATGGGATATGAACTCCTTCATCAGACTCCTTCATTAGCTGCTTCGAAGCTGCTATGTATTCCGCTTCACATGTAGATCCTGCTTTCTGACGCTTTGTTTAGAACTGCACCAATGACGGCTCCTCCATTTAGTGTAAATCGTATCCGGTCTGCGATTTAGAATCGTCCGGATCGGTGTCAAAACTTGCATCAGCGTAACCGTTTACGATGAGCTCTTTGTCACCTCCATATCTGAGAAACATATCCTTAGTCCTTTTCGGGTATTTCGGGATGTTCTTGACCGCTGTCGATGATCCACTCTGGATTACTTTGGTACCTCCTGCTAGGCTTATAGCAAGGCACACATCAGTGCTGGTACACAGCATTGCGTACATGATAGAGCCTATGGCTGAAGCATAGGAACATCTTTCATTTTCTCTCTATCTTCTGCGGTGGTGGGGCATTGAGTCTTACTCAACTTCACACCTTGTAACACAGGCAAGAACCCTTTCTTTGCTTGATCCATTTTGAACTTCTTCAAAATTTTGTCAAGGTATGTGCTTTGTGAAAGTCAATCAAGCGTCTTGATCTATCTCCATAGATCTTAATGCCCAATATGTAAGCAGCTTCACGAGGTCTTTCATAGAAAACTCTTATTCAAGTATCCTTTATGCTATCCAGAAATTCTATATCATTTCCGATCAGCAATATGTCATCCACATATAATATCGGAAATGCTCTGAGCTCCACTCACTTTCTTGTAAATCTGAGGCTTCTCCAAAAGTGCTGTACAAACCCAAATCTTTGATCACACTATCAAGCGTTTATTCAACTCGAGATGCTTGCACCAGTCCATAGATGGATCGCTGGAGCTTGCACACTTTGTTAGCTCCCTTTGGATCGATAAAACCTTACGGTTGCATCATATACAACTCTTCTTCAGAAATCCATTCGAGGAATGCAGTCTTTACATCCATTTGCCAAATTTCATAATCATAAAATCGGCAATTGCTAACATGATTCAGACGGACTTAAGCATCGCTTCTGGTGAGAAGGTCTCATCGTAGTCAATCCCTTGAACTTGTCGAAAACCTTTTGCGACAAGTCGAGCTTTATAAACGATAACATTACCGTCGGCGTCGGTCTTCTTCTTGAAGATCCATTTGTTTTCTATTGCTTGCCTACCCTCGGGCAAGTCGACCAAAATCCATACTTTGTTTTCATACATGGATCCCATCTCAGATTTCATGGCCTCAAGCCATTTTGCGAATCTGGGCTCACCATCGCTTCTTCATAGTTCGTGGGTTCATCATGATCTAGTAGCATGACTTCGAGAACAGGATTACCGTACCACTCAGTGCGGATCTTACTCTGGTTGATCTACGAGGTTCTGCGGTAACTTGATCGAAGTTTCATGATCAACATCATCAACTTCCTCACTACTTGGTGTAGATGTCTCGAAACTGGTTTACTGCGACGAACTACTTTCAAGTAAGGGAGAAGGTACTATTACCTCATCAAGTTCCACTTTCCTCCACTCACTTCTTTGAGAGAAACTCCTTCTCTAGAAAGGATCCATTCTTAACAGCGAATGTCTTGCCTTGGATCTGTGATAGAAGGTGTACCCAAGCTGTCTCCTTTGGGTATCCTATGAAGACACATTTCTCCGATTTGGGTTCGAGCTTATCGGGTTGAAGCTTTTTCACATAAGCATCGCATCCCCAAACTTTAGAAAGCGACAACTTTGGTTTCTTGCTAAACCACAGTTCATAAGGTGTCGTCTCAGCAGTTTGACGGTGTTCTATTTAGTGTGAATCTGGCTGTCTCTAGAGCATAACCCCAAAGCGATAGCGGTAAATCTGTAAGAGACATCATAGATCGCACCATATCTAGTAAAGTGCGATTCTGACGTTCGGACACACCATTACGTTGTGGTGTTCGGGTGGCGTGAGTTGCGAAACTATTCGCATTGTTTCAAATGTAGACCAAACTTCGTAACTCAAATATTCACCTCCACGATCGGATCGCGAAACTTAATTTTCTTATTACGATGATTTTCAACTTCACTCTGAAATTCTTTGAACTTTTCAAGCGTTTCAGACTTATGTTTCATTAAGTAGATATACCCGTATCGCTTAAGTCATCTGTGAAGGTGAGAAAATAACGATATCCGCCCACGAGCCTCAACATTCATCGGACCACATACATACATGTATGATTTCCAACAAATCTGTTGCTCTCTCCATAGTGCAGGAGAGCGGTGTTCTAGTCATCTTGCCCATGAGGCACGGTTACTTAAGTGCCAAGTGATTCATAATCAAGTGACTCCAAAAGTCCATCGATATGGAGTTTCTTCATGCGCTTTACACCGATATGACCTAAGCGGCGCGGTGCCACAAATAAGTTGCACTATCATTATCAACTCTGCATCTTTTGGTTTCAACATTGTGAATATGTGTATCACTACTATCGAGATTCATAAGAAATAGACCACTCCTCAAGGGTGCATGACCATAAAAGATATTACTGATATAAATAGAACAACCATTATTCTCGATTTAAATGAATAACCGTCTCGCATCAAACAAGATCCGGATATAATGTTCATGCTCAGCGCGGGCACCAAATAACAATTATTTGGGTCTAAAACTAATCCCGAAGGTAGATGTAGAGGTAAGCGTGCCGACCGCGATCACATCGACTTTGGAACCATTTCCCAGCGCATCGTCACCTCGTCCTTTCCGGTGTTAAGCAATCCGTAGTCCTGTTTGAGTTGCAAATATTAGCAGCAGAACCGGTATCAAATACCAGTGCTCTGCGAGCTCTAGTAAGGTACACATCAATAACATGTATATCACATATACCTTTGTTCACCTTGCCATCCTTCTTATCCGCCAAATACTTGGGGCAGTTCCGCTTCCGGTGTCGATCGCTTGCGGTAGAAGCACTCGATTTCAGGCTTAGGTCAGACTTGGGTTTCTTCTCTGAGCAGCAACTTGCTTCTTGTTCTTTTGAAATTCCTTCTTCTTCCCTTTGCCTTTCTTCTTGAAACTAGTGGTCTTATTGACCATCAACACTTGATGCTCCTTTTGATTTCTACCTCCGCAGCCTTTAGCATTGCGAAGAGCTCGGTATAGTCTTTACTAACCCTTGCATATTATAGTTCATCACGAAGCCTTTGTAGCTTGGTGGCGGTGATTGGAGAATTCATCAATGACACAATCATCGGAAGATTAACTCCCAATTGTGTCAAGTGATTGTAGTACCCGGACATTACGAGTATATGCTCACTAACGAGAACTGTTCTCCTCCATCTTGCAGCTATAGAACTTATTGGAACTTCATATCTCTCAATCCGGGCATTACATTTGGAATATTAACTTCAACTCTGGAACATCTCATATGCTCCATGGCGTTCAAAAGCGTCGTTGAAGTCCGGTTCTAAGCCGTAAAGCATGGCACCTTTGAACTATAGAGTAGTCATCGGCTTTGCTCGCGGGGCGTTCACAACATCTGGCGTTGCTCCAGACAGCGAACTGTCACCTAGCGGTGCATCCGGGGCGTAACTCTTACGTGCAGCAATGAGGATGATCCTCAAATTCACGGACCCGATCCGTGTAATTACTACCATCATCTTTCAACTTTGCTTTCTCAAGGCGCATTAAAATTCAGCGGAACAACAGCACGAGCCATCTATCTACAATCAAACATAAACAAGCAAGATACTATCGGTACTAAGTTCATGATAAATTTAAGTTCAATTAATCATATTACTTAAGAACTCCCACTTAGAAAGACATCTCTCTAGTCATCCAAGTGATCACGTGATCCAAATCAACTAAACCATAACCGATCATCACGTGAAATGGAGTAGTTTTCAATGGTGAACATCTTATGTTGATCATATCTACTATATGATTCACGCTCGACCTTTCGGTCTCCGTGTTCGAGGCCATATCTGCATATGCTAGGCTCGTCAAGTATAACCCGAGTATTCTGCGTGTGCAAAAACTGGCTTGCACCCGTTGTAGATGGACGTGAGAGCTTATCACCCGATCATCACGTGGTGTATGCGGGCACGACGAACTTTGGCAGCGGTGCATACTCGGGAGAACACTTCTTGATAATTTAGTGAGAGATCATCTTATAATGCTACCGTCAATCAAAGCAAGATAAGATGCATAAAGGATAAACATCACATGCAAATCAATATAAGTGATATGATATGGTCATCATCATCTTGTGCTTCACGATCTCCATCTTGCGGCACCACCATGATCACCATCGTCACGGTGCGACACCTTGATCTCCATCGCAGCATCGTTGTCGTCTCGCCAAACTTATGCTACTCGACTATCTCTACTGCTTAGTGATAAAGTAAAGCATTACAGGCGATTGCATTGCATACAATAAGCGACAACCATATGGCTCCTGCCGATTGCCGATAACCGGTTACAAAACATGATCATCTCATACAATAAAATATAGCATCACGTCTTGACCATATCACATCACAACATGCCTGCAAAAACAAGTTAGGCGTCCTCTACTTTGTTGTTGCAAATTTTACGTGGCTGCTACGGGCTTAAGCAAGAACCAGTCTCACCTCGCATCAAAACCACAGCGATACTTTGTCAAATAGACTCCGTTTAACCTTCTCAAGGACGGGCGTAGCCTTTCAGTTCAACTAAAGTGAGAGAGGCAGGCACCCACGGTCACCTTTAAGCAGCGAGTGCTCACGGCGGTGAAACCAGTCTCGCGTAAGCGTCTGGCGTAATGTCGGTGCAGGCGCTTCATCTCACAATACCGCTGAACCAAAGTATGACATGCTGGTAGGTAGTATGACTTGTATCGCCCACAACTCACTTGTGTTCTACTCGTGCAAAACATCAAACCATAGAAAAACCTAGGCTCGGATGCCCTTGTTGGGGAGCGTAGTAATTTCAAAAATTTTCCTCGCTACGCAAGATCATGGTGATGTATAGCGAGAGGGGAAGTGTTGTCTACATACCCTTGTAGACCCGGCGGAAGCGATCTGGCGTAGAGGAAGTAGTCGTCACGTTCTCCTCGCGATCCGACCGATCCGGCGCCGTTACTCCGGCGCCCCGAGTTCTTGACACGTACAGCTCGATGGCGTCCCTCGTACTCCGATCCAGCCGAGTGTCGAGGGAGAGTTTCGTCGGCCTGACGGCGTGGTGGCGATCTTGATGTTTCACCGGCGCGGGCTTCGCCTAAGCTTGTGACGGTATAACCGAGGTGGAATATGGTGGAGGGGCACCGCTGCACGGCTGAGAGCGATCTCACGATCAACTTGTGTGTTCTAAGGTGCCCCCTGCCCCGTATATAAAGGAGCGGGGGGGGGGGTGGCCAGAGGGGGCGCCAAGAGTCCTACTCCCTGCGGGGTAAGATTCCCCCAATCCTAGTTGGACTAGGATTCCGGAGGAAAAAGAGAGAGGGGCGGCCCTTCTCCTAGTCCTAGTGGGACTAGGGAAGGGGGGGGGCGCGCAGCCACCTTAGGCTGCCTTCTCCTTTCCACCAAGGCCCATCGAGGCCCATTTACCTCCGGGGGTTCGGTAACCTCTCGGTACTCCGGTAAATTCCGTTTTAGCCGGAACCATTCGAACTCCAAACATAGGCTTCAATATATCAATCTTTATGTCTCGACCATTCCGAGACTCCTCGTCATGTCGTGATCACATCCGGGACTCGAACTCCTTCGGTACATCAAAATACATAAACTCATAATAAGCATCGCCGAAACCTTAAGCGTGCGGACCCTACGGTTCGAGAACAATGTAGACATGACCTAGAACTATTCACGGTCAATAACCAACAGCGGGACCTGGATGCCCATATTGGTTCCTACATATTCTCGAAGATCTTTATCGGTCAGACCGCATAACAACATCGTTGTTCCCTTTGTCATCGGTATGTTACTTGCGAGATTCGATCGTCGGTATCAATACCTAGTTCAATCTCGTTACGGCAAGTCTCTTTACTCGTTCCGTAATACATCATCTCACAACTAGCTCATTAGTTGTAGTGCTTGCAAGGCCGATGATGTGCATTACCGAGAGGGCCCAGAGATACCTCTCCAGGCAATCGGATGACAAAACCTAATCTCGAAATCGCCAACCCAACAAACACTCGACGTGTGCTTTTGGGTCGATTCAGATCATTCGTTTCATGGACTATTACTCACCGTTTTTGGGGCCATAAAGTGATTTCCACGGTTGTCTTAGACATACTAGTGACTTATTGTTTTGTCGATCATCAACAAGCGCGGTTTGGGCGATTTTGGACCATTTCTTGCATTATTACTTAGTTTTGGGGTCCCGGAGTGATTTCCACGATTGACGAACTCCGCGGTGCGTTTACGTGTCGGTCATAAACACTCACAATTTTGGCCAATTCTCGTCCGTTTCATGCACTATTACTCACCGTTTGGGCGTCCCAGAGAGATTTCCACGATTGACAATCCCCGGAGTGCGTTTGCGTGTCTGTCGTCAACACTCACAGTTTTGGCCAATTCTGACGCGATTCGTGGGCTATTACTCACCATTTAGGGTCGGCGATTTCCATAGTTGTTGAACCCCAAGGTGCGTTTAGGTGTCGGTCATCAACACTCACTGTTTTGGTGCCCCGGAGTAATTTCCACGATTAACGAACCGCGGGGTGCGTTTACATGTCGGTCATCAATACTAGTAATTTTAGCCAATTCTGGCCCGTTTCGTGGACCATTACTCACTGTTTTGGGGCCCCGGAATGATTTCCACGATTAACGAACCCCCGGGTGCGCTTACGTGTCAGTTATGAACACTCATAGTTTTTGGCCAATTCTAATGCGTTTTGTGGCCTATTAGTCACCGTTTTCTGGTCCTGGAGTGATTTCCATAGTTGTTGAGCCCCAAGTCACGCTTACGTGTCAGTCATCACCACTCACAGTTTTGGCTGATTCTGGCCAGTTTCATGGACTATTACTCTTTGTTTTGGGGCCGGGTGATTTCCACGGTTAACGAACGCGGGGTGCATTACGTGTCGGTCATCAACACTTTCGCGATTTTGGCGATTCGGCCCGTTCTTGGACTATTACTCTGTTTTTGGGTCCAGCGTGATTTCCACGATTCTGAACCCGTGGTGCGTTTACGTGTCGGTCGATAACACTCACAATTTTGGCCAATTTCTGGTCCGTTTGTGTACTATTACTCACCGTTTTGGCGTCGAGGCGATTTCCACGATTTACAATCCCGGGGTGCGTTTGCGTCTCGGTCGTCAACACTCACAGTTTTGGCCAATTCTGACGCGATTCGTGGACTATTACTCATCATTTAGGGGTCCCGAGGCGATTCCATAGTGGTTGAACCCTAAGGTCCGTTTACGTGTCGGTCATCAACACTCACAGTTTTGGCCGATTCTGGCCCGTTTCATGGACTATTACTCACCGTTTTGGGGCCCCAAAGTGATTTCCACGGTTGTTTAACCCCATGGTGCGCTTACATGTCGATCATCAACAAGCGCACTTTGGGCCGATTTTGGCCCATTTCTTGCATTATTACTTAGTTTTGGGGTCCCGGAGTGATTTCCACGATTGACGAACTCCGGGGTGCGTTTACGTGTCGGTCATAAACACTCACAATTTTGGCCAATTCTCGTCCGTTTCGTGCACTATTACTCACCGTTTGGGCGTCCTAGAGCGATTTCCACGATTGACAATCCCCATAGTGCGTTTGCGTGTCTGTCGTCAACACTCACAGTTTTGGCCAATTCTGACGCGATTCGTGGGCTATTACTCACCATTTAGGGGTCCCGAAGCGATTTCCATAGTTGTTGAACCCCAAGGTGCGTTTAGGTGTCGGTCATCAACACTCACTGTTTTGGGGCCCCGGTGTGATTTCCACGATTAACGAACCGCGGGGTGCGTTTACATGTCGGTCATCAATACTAGTAGTTTTGGCCAATTCTGGCCCGTTTAGTGAACAATTACTCCTTTGTTTTGGGGCCGGAATGATTTCCATGATTAACGAACCCCCGGGGGCGCTTACTTGTTGGTTATGAACACTCACAGTTTTGGCCAATTCTAACGCATTTTGTGGACATTTAGTTACCGTTTTCTGGTCCTAAAGTGATTTCCATAGTTGTTGAACCATCCCGCCAAGGCAAGTTTCATGGCGCGCTTACGTGTTGGTCATCAACACTCACAGTTTTGGCGATTTGGCCAATTCTGGTCCGTTTGTGTACTATTTCATGGACTATTACTCATCCCGGGTGCGTTTTTTGGGGCACTCAAGTGATTTCCACGGTTCGTTAACTATTACCCATTTAGGGGTGCGATTCATGTCGGTCATCAACTATTACATCAACACCACAGTTTTGGCGATTCTGGCCCGTTTCTTGGACTATTACTGTTTTGGGGTCCGGGTGATTTCCACGATTAACGAACCCGGGTGGTGCGTTTACGTGTCGGTCATAAACACTCACAATTTTGGCCAATTCTCGTCCGTTTCGTGCACTATTACTCACCGTTTGGGCGTCGAGGCGATTTCCACGATTGACAATCCCCGGAGTGCGTTTGCGTGTCTGTCGTCAACACTCACAGTTTTGGCCAATTCTGACCCGATTCGTGGGCTATTACTCACCATTTAGGGGTCCCGAAGCGATTTCCATAGTTGTTGAACCCCAAGGTGCGTTTACGTGTCGGTCATCAACACTCACACTTTTGGGGCCCCGGAGTGATTTCCACGATTAACGAACCACGGGGTGTGTTTACACGTCTGTCATCAATACTAGTAGTTTTGGCCAATTCTGGCCCGTTTCATGGACAATTACTCACTGTTTTGGGGCCCC
Organism: Aegilops speltoides; assembly: GCA_021437245.1. Taxonomy (NCBI): domain Eukaryota; kingdom Viridiplantae; phylum Streptophyta; class Magnoliopsida; order Poales; family Poaceae; genus Aegilops; species Aegilops speltoides. The sequence goes on from JAHHZJ010002450.1 coordinate 27,143, forward strand.
GGAATGATTTCCACGATTAACGAACCCCCGGGTGCGCTTACGTGTCGGTTATGAACACTCACAGTTTTGGCCAATTCTAACGCGTTTTGTGGACTTTTAGTCACCGTTTTCTGGTCCTGAAGTGATTTCCATAGTTGTTGAACCCCAAGGCGCACTTACGTGTTAGTCATCAACACTCACAGTTTTGGCTGATTCTGGCCTGTTTCATGGACTATTACTCACTGTTTTGGGGCCGGGTGATTTCCACGGTTAACGAACGCGAGGTGCATTCGTGTCGGTCATCAACACTTTCGCGATTTTGGCGATTCGGCCCGTTCTTGGACTATTACTCTGTTTTTGGGTCCAAGCGTGATTTCCACGATTTACTGAACCCGTGGTGCGTTTACGTGTCGGTCAATGACACTCACAATTTTGGCCAATTTCTGGTCCGTTTCGTGCACTATTACTCACTGTTTTGGCGTCCAGAGCGATTTCCACGATTTACAATCCCCGGGGTGCGTTTGCGTCTCTGTCGTCAACACTCACAGTTTTGGCCAATTCTGACGCGATTCGTGGACTATTACTCATCATTTAGGGGTCCCGAAGCGATTCCATAGTGGTTGAACCCTAAGGTCCGTTTACGTGTCGGTCATCAACACTCACAGTTTTGGCCGATTCTGGCCCGTTTCATGGACTATTACTCACCGTTTTGGGGCCCCAAAGTGATTTCCACGGTTGTTTAACCCCATGGTGCGCTTACATGTCGATCATCAACAAGCGCACTTTGGGCCGATTTTGGCCCATTTCTTGCATTATTACTTAGTTTTGGGGTCCCGGAGTGATTTCCACGATTGACGAACTCCGGGGTGCGTTTACGTGTCGGTCATAAACACTCACAATTTTGGCCAATTCTCGTCCGTTTCATGCACTATTACTCACCGTTTGGGCGTCCTAGAGCGATTTCCACGATTGACAATCCCCGGAGTGCGTTTGCGTGTCTGTCGTCAACACTCACAGTTTTGGCCAATTCTGACGCGATTCGTGGGCTATTACTCACCATTTAGGGGTCCCGAAGCGATTTCCATAGTTGTTGAACCCCAAGGTGCGTTTAGGTGTCGGTCATCAACACTCCTTTGTTTTGGGGCCCGGTGTGATTTCCACGATTAACGAACGCGAGGTGCGTTTACATGTCGGTCATCAATACTAGTAGTTTTGGCCAATTCTGGCCCGTTTCGTGGACAATTACTCACTGTTTTGGGGCCCCGGAATGATTTCCACGATTAACGAACCCGGGTGCGCTTACGTCTCGGTTATGAACACACAGTTTTGGCCAATTCTAGCGCGTTTTGTGGACTTTTAGTCACCGTTTTACGGTCTGAAGTGATTTCCATAGTTGTTGAACCCAAAGGCGTTACGTGTTAGTCATCAACACTCACAGTTTTGGCTGATTTCCATGTTTCATGGACTATTACTCCTTTGTTTTGGGGCCGGGTGATTTCCACGGTTAACGAACCGCGAGGTGCATTCGTGTCGGTCATCAACACTTTCGCGATTTTGGCGATTCTGTTTCTTGGACTATTACTCACTTTTTGGGTCAGCGTGATTTCCACGATTCTGAACCCGTGGTGCGTTTACGTGTCGATCGATAACACTCACAATTTGGCCAATTTCTGGTGTACTATTTCACCGTTTTGGCGTCCGAGGCGATTTGCGATTTACAATCCCGGGGTGCGTTTGCGTCTCTGTCGTCAACACTCAAGTTTGGCCAATTCGGCGCGATTCGTGGACTATTACTCATCATTTAGGGCGATTCCATAGTGGTTGAACCTAAGGTCCGTTTACGTGTCGGTCATCAACACTCACAGTTTTGGCGATTGGCCCGTTCATGGACTATTACTCACCGTTTTGGGGCCCCAAAGTGATTTCCACGGTTGTTTAACCCCATGGTGCGCTTACATGTCGATTTCAACAAGCGCACTTTGGGCGATTTTGGACCATTTCTTGCATTATTACTTAGTTTTGGGGTCCGGGTGATTTCCACGATTGCGAACTCGGGGTGCGTTTACGTGTCGGTCATAAACACTCACAATTTTGGCCAATTCTCGTCCGTTTGTGCACTATTACTCACCGTTTGGGCGTCCAGGCGATTTCCACGATTGACAATCCCCGAGTGCGTTTGCGTGTCGTCGTCAACACTCACGAGTTTTGGCCAATTCGGCGCGATTAGTGGCTATTACTCACCATTTAGGGGTCCCGAGGCGATTTCCATAGTTGTTGAACCCCAAGGTGCGTTTAGGTGTCGGTCATCAACACTCACTTTTTGGGGCCCGGTGTGATTTCCACGATTAACGAACCGCGGGGTGCGTTTACATGTCGGTCATCAATACTAGTAGTTTTGGCCAATTCTGGCCCGTTTCATGGACAATTACTCACTGTTTTGGGGCCCCGGAATGATTTCCACGATTAACGAACCCCCGGGTGCGCTTACGTGTCGGTTATGAACACTCACAGTTTTGGCCAATTCTAACGCGTTTTGTGGACTTTTAGTCACGTTTTACGGTCTGAAGTGATTTCCATAGTTGTTGAACCCCAAAGGCGCGCCGTGTTAGTCATCAACACTCACAGTTTTGGCTGATTCGGCTGTTTCATGGACTATTACTCATTGTTTTGGGGCCGGGTGATTTCCACGGTTAACGAACGCGGGGTGCATTTACGTGTCGGTCATCAACACTTTCGCGATTTTGGCGATTCGGCCCGTTCTTGGACTATTACTCTGTTTTTGGGTCCAGCGTGATTTCCACGATTCTGAACCCGTGGTGCGTTTACGTGTCGGTCAATAACACTCACAATTTTGGCCAATTTCTGGTCCGTTTTGTGTACTATTACTCACCGTTTTGGCGTCCCAGAGCGATTTCCACGATTTACAATCCCCGGGGTGCGTTTGCGTCTCTGTCGTCAACACTCACAGTTTTGGCCAATTCGGCGCGATTAGTGGACTATTACTCATCATTTAGGGGTCCCGAGGCGATTCCATAGTGGTTGAACCCTAAGGTCCGTTTACGTGTCGGTCATCAACACTCACAGTTTTGGCCGATTCTGGCCCGTTTCATGGACTATTACTCACCGTTTTGGGGCCCCAAAGTGATTTCCACGGTTGTTTAACCCCATGGTGCGCTTACGTGTCGATCATCAACAAGCGCACTTTGGGCCGATTTTGGCCCATTTCTTGCATTATTACTTAGTTTTGGGGTCCCGGAGTGATTTCCACGATTGACGAACTCCGGGGTGCGTTTACGTGTCGGTCATAAACACTCACAATTTTGGCCAATTCTCGTCCGTTTCGTGCACTATTACTCACCGTTTGGGCGTCGAGGCGATTTCCACGATTGACAATCCCGAGTGCGTTTGCGTGTCGTCGTCAACACTCACAGTTTTGGCCAATTCGGCGCGATTAGTGGGCTATTACTCACCATTTAGGGTCGGCGATTTCCATAGTTGTTGAACCCCAAGGTGCGTTTAGGTGTCGGTCATCAACACTCCTTTGTTTTGGGGCCCGGTGTGATTTCCACGATTAACGAACGCGAGTGCGTTTACATGTCGGTCATCAATACTAGTAGTTTTGGCCAATTCGGCCCGTTTAGTGGACAATTACTCACTGTTTTGGGGCCGGAATGATTTCCACGATTAACGAACCCGGGTGCGCTTACGTGTCGGTTATGAACACTCACAGTTTTGGCCAATTCTACGCGTTTTGTGGACTTTTAGTCACCGTTTTACGGTCTGAAGTGATTTCCATAGTTGTTGAACCCCAAAGGCGCGCTTACGTGTTAGTCATCAACACTCACAGTTTTGGCTGATTTCGGCTGTTTCATGGACTATTACTCCTTTGTTTTGGGGCCGGGTGATTTCCACGGTTAACGAACGCGGGGTGCATTCGTGTCGGTCATCAACACTTTCGCGATTTTGGCGATTCGGCCCGTTCTTGGACTATTACTCTGTTTTTGGGTCAGCGTGATTTCCACGATTCTGAACCCGTGGTGCGTTTACGTGTCGGTCGATAACACTCACAATTTTGGCCAATTTCTGGTCCGTTTTGTGTACTATTACTCACCGTTTTGGCGTCCCAGAGCGATTTCCACGATTTACAATCCCGGGGTGCGTTTGCGTCTCTGTCGTCAACACTCACAGTTTTGGCCAATTCGGCGCGATTCGTGGACTATTACTCATCATTAGGGGTCGGCGATTCCATAGTGGTTGAACCCTAAGGTCCGTTTACGTGTCGGTCATCAACACTCACAGTTTTGGCCCATGCTGGCCCATTTCATGGACTATTACTCACCGTTTTGGGGCCCCAAAGTGATTTCCACGGTTGTATAACCCCATGGTGCGCTTACATGTCGATCATCAACAAGCGCACTTTGGGCCGATTTTGGACCATTTCTTGCATTATTACTTAGTTTTGGGGTCCCGGAGTGATTTCCACGATTGACGAACTCTGGGGTGCGTTTACGTGCCGGTCATAAACACTCACAATTTTGGCCAATTCTCGTCCGTTTCGTGCACTATTACTCACCGTTTGGGCGTCCTGGCGATTTCCACGATTGACAATCCCGAGTGCGTTTGCGTGTCGTCGTCAACACTCACGATTTTGGCCAATTATGGCGATTAGTGGGCTATTACTCACCATTTAGGGGTCGGCGATTTCCATAGTTGTTGAACCCCAAGGTGCGTTTAGGTGTCGGTCATCAACACTCCTGTTTTGGGGCCCGGTGTGATTTCCACGATTAACGAACGCGAGGTGCGTTTACATGTCGGTCATCAATACTAGTAGTTTTGGCCAATTCGGCCCGTTTAGTGGACAATTACTCACTGTTTTGGGGCCGGAATGATTTCCACGATTAACGAACCCGGGTGCGCTTACGTGTCGGTTATGAACACTCACAGTTTTGGCCAATTCTAGCGCGTTTTGTGGACTTTTAGTCACCGTTTTACGGTCTGAAGTGATTTCCATAGTTGTTGAACCCCAAAGGCGCGCCGTGTTAGTCATCAACACTCACAGATTTTGGCTGATTCGGCCTGTTTCATGGACTATTACTCCTTTGTTTTGGGGCCGGGTGATTTCCACGGTTAACGAACCGCGGGTGCATTCGTGTCGGTCATCAACACTTTCGCGGTTTTGGCGATTCGGCCCGTTCTTGGACTATTACTCTGTTTTTGGGTCAGCGTGATTTCCACGATTCTGAACCCGTGGTGCGTTTACGTGTCGGTCGATAACACTCACAATTTTGGCCAATTTCTGGTCCGTTTCGTGCACTATTACTCACCGTTTTGGCGTCCCGGAGCGATTTCCACGATTTACAATCCCCGGGGTGCGTTTGCGTCTCTGTCGTCAACACTCACAGTTTTGGCCAATTCTGACGCGATTCGTGGACTATTACTCATCATTTAGGGGTCCCGAAGCGATTCCATAGTGGTTGAACCCTAAGGTCCGTTTACGTGTCGGTCATCAACACTCACAGTTTTGGCCGATTCTGGCCCGTTTCATGGACTATTACTCACCGTTTTGGGCCCCAAAGTGATTTCCACGGTTGTTTAACCCCATGGTGCGCTTACATGTCGATCATCAACAAGCGCACTTTGGGCGATTTTGGACCATTTCTTGCATTATTACTTAGTTTTGGGGTCCCGGAGTGATTTCCACGATTGACGAACTCCAGGGTGCGTTTACGTGTCGGTCATAAACACTCACAATTTTGGCCAATTCTCGTCCGTTTCGTGCACTATTACTCACCGTTTGGGCGTCGTCGAGGCGATTTCCACGATTGACAATCCCGAGTGCGTTTGCGTGTCGTCGTCAACACTCACAGTTTTGGCCAATTCGGCGCGATTAGTGGGCTATTACTCACCATTTAGGGGGGTCGGCGATTTCCATAGTTGTTGAACCCCAAGGTGCGTTTAGGTGTCGGTCATCAACACTCTTTGTTTTGGGGCCCCGGTGTGATTTCCACGATTAACGATCCCCGGGGTGCGTTTACATGTCGGTCATCAATACTAGTAGTTTTGGCCAATTCTGGCCCGTTTCGTGGACAATTACTCAATGTTTTGGGGCCCCGGAATGATTTCCACGATTAACGAACCCCCGGGTGCGCTTACGTGTCGGTTATGAACACTCACAGTTTTGGCCAATTCTACGCGTTTTGTGGACTTTTAGTCACGTTTTACGGTCTGAAGTGATTTCCATAGTTGTTGAACCCCAAAGGCGCGCCGTGTTGAGTCATCAACACTCACAGTTTTGGCTGATTCGGCCTGTTTCATGGACTATTACTCCTTTGTTTTGGGGCCCGGTGATTTCCACGGTTAACGAACGCGGGGTGCATTCGTGTCGGTCATCAACACTTTCGCAGTTTTGGCGATTCGGCCCGTTCTTGGACTATTACTCTGTTTTTGGGTCCAGCGTGATTTCCGATTCTGAACCCGTGGTGCGTTTACGTGTCGGTCAATGACACTCACAATTTTGGCCAATTTCTGGTCCGTTTTGTGTACTATTACTCACCGTTTTGGCGTCCCAGAGCGATTTCCACGATTTACAATCCCCGGGGTGCGTTTGCGTCTCTGTCGTCAACACTCACAGTTTTGGCCAATTCTGACGCGATTCGTGGACTATTACTCATCATTCAGGGGTCCCGAAGCGATTCCATAGTGGTTGAACCCTAAGGTCCGTTTACGTGTCGGTCATCAACACTCACAGTTTTGGCGATTCGGCCCGTTCATGGACTATTACTCACCGTTTTGGGCCCCAAAGTGATTTCCACGGTTGTTTAACCCCATGGTGCGCTTACATGTCGATCATCAACAAGCGCACTTTGGGCGATTTTGGACCATTTCTTGCATTATTACTTAGTTTTGGGGTCCGGGTGATTTCCACGATTGGCGAACTCGGGGTGCGTTTACGTGTCGGTCATAAACACTCACAATTTTGGCCATTCTCGTCCGTTTCATGCACTATTACTCACCGTTTGGGCGTCCGGCGATTTCCACGATTGACAATCCCGAGTGCGTTTGCGTGTCTTCGTCAACACTCACAGTTTGGCCAATTCGGCGCGATTAAGTGAGCTATTACTCACCATTTAGGGTCGGCGATTTCCATAGTTGTTGAACCCCAAGGTGCGTTTAGGTGTCGGTCATCAACACTCCTTTGTTTTGGGGCGGTGTGATTTCCACGATTTCGCGAGGTGCGTTTACATGTCGGTCATCAATACTAGTAGTTTTGGCCAATTCGGCCCGTTTCATGGACAATTACTCACTGTTTTGGGGCCGGAATGATTTCCACGATTAACGAACCCGGGTGCGCTTACGTGTCGGTTATGAACACTCACAGTTTTGGCCAATTCTGCGCGTTTTGTGGACTTTTAGTCACGTTTTACGGTCTGAAGTGATTTCCATAGTTGTTGAACCCCAAAGGCGCGCTTACGTGTTAGTCATCAACACTCACAGTTTTGGCTGATTTCGGCTGTTTCATGGACTATTACTCCTTTGTTTTGGGGCCGGGTGATTTCCACGGTTAACGAACGCGGGGTGCATTCGTGTCGGTCATCAACTTTTCGCGGTTTTGGCGATTCGGCCCGTTCTTGGACTATTACTCTGTTTTTGGGTCCAGCGTGATTTCCCGATTCTGAACCCGTGGTGCGTTTACGTGTCGGTCAATGACACTCACAATTTTGGCCAATTTCTGGTCCGTTTTGTGTACTATTACTCACCGTTTTGGCGTCCCAGAGCGATTTAGACGATTTACAATCCCCGGGGTGTGTTTGCGTCTCTGTCGTCAACACTCACAGTTTTTGCCAATTCTGACGCGATTCGTGGACTATTACTCATCATTCAGGGGTCCCGAAGCGATTCCATAGTGGTTGAACCCTAAGGTCCGTTTACGTGTCGGTCATCAACACTCACAGTTTTGGCCATGCTGGCCCATTTCATGGACTATTACTCACCGTTTTGGGGCCCCAAAGTGATTTCCACGGTTGTTTAACCCCATGGTGCGCTTACATGTCGATCATCAACAAGCGCACTTTGGGCCGATTTTGGACCATTTCTTGCATTATTACTTAGTTTTGGGGTCCCGGAGTGATTTCCACGATTGACGAACTCCGGGGTGCGTTTACGTGTCGGTCATAAACACTCACAATTTTGGCCAATTCTCGTCCGTTTCATGCACTATTACTCACCGTTTGGGCGTCCTTGAGCGATTTCCACGATTGACAATCCCCAGAGTGCGTTTGCGTGTCTGTCGTCAACACTCATAGTTTTGGCCAATTCTGACGCGATTCGTGGGCTATTACTCACCATTTAGGTGTCCCGAAGCGATTTCCATAGTTGTTGAACCCCAAGGTGCGTTTAGGTGTCGGTCATCAACACTCACTGTTTTGGGGCCCCGGTGTGATTTCCACGATTAACGAACCGCGGGGTGCGTTTACATGTCGGTCATCAATACTAGTAGTTTTGGCCAATTCTGGCCCGTTTCGTGACAATTACTCACTGTTTTGGGGCCGGAATGATTTCCACGATTAACGAACCCGGGTGCGCTTACGTGTCGGTTATGAACACTCACAGTTTTGGCCAATTCTAGCGCGTTTTGTGGACTTTTAGTCACCGTTTTACGGTCTGAAGTGATTTCCATAGTTGTTGAACCCCAAAGGCGCGCTTACGTGTTGAGTCATCAACACTCACAGTTTTGGCTGATTCGGCTGTTTCATGGACTATTACTCTTTGTTTTGGGGCCGGGTGATTTCCACGGTTAACGAACCGCGGGGTGCATTTCGTGTCGGTCATCAACACTCGCAGTTTTGGCCGATTCTGGCCCGTTCTTGGACTATTACTCTGTTTTTGGGTCCAAGCGTGATTTCCACGATTTACTGAACCCGTGGTGCGTTTACGTGTCGGTCAATGACACTCACAATTTTGGCCAATTTCTGGTCCGTTTCGTGCACTATTACTCACCGTTTTGGCGTCCCAGAGCGATTTCCACGATTTACAATCCCCGGGGTGCGTTTGCGTCTCTGTCGTCAACACTCACAGTTTTGGCCAATTCTGACGCGATTCGTGGACTATTACTCATCATTTAGGGGTCCCGAAGCGATTCCATAGTGGTTGAACCCTAAGGTCCGTTTACGTGTCGGTCATCAACACTCACAGTTTTGGCGATTCGGCCCGTTCATGGACTATTACTCACCGTTTTGGGGCCCCAAAGTGATTTCCACGGTTGTTTAACCCCATGGTGCGCTTACATGTCGATCATCAACAAGCGCACTTTGGGCGATTTTGGACCATTTCTTGCATTATTACTTAGTTTTGGGGTCGGGTGATTTCCACGATTGGCGAACTCCGAGTGCGTTTACGTGTCGGTCATAAACACTCACAATTTTGGCCAATTCTCGTCCGTTTCGTGCACTATTACTCACCGTTTGGGCGTCCGGCGATTTCCACGATTGACAATCCCGAGTGCGTTTGCGTGTCGTCGTCAACACTCATAGTTTTGGCCAATTCGGCGCGATTAGTGGGCTATTACTCACCATTTAGGGGTCGGCGATTTCCATAGTTGTTGAACCCCAAGGTGCGTTTAGGTGTCGGTCATCAACACTCCTTTGTTTTGGGGCCCGGTGTGATTTCCACGATTAACGAACCGCGAGGTGCGTTTACATGTCGGTCATCAATACTAGTAGTTTTGGCCAATTCGGCCCGTTTAGTGAACAATTACTCACTGTTTTGGGGCCGGAATGATTTCCACGATTAACGAACCCGGGTGCGCTTACGTGTCGGTTATGAACACTCACAGTTTTGGCCAATTCTAGCGCGTTTTGTGGACTTTTAGTCACGTTTTACGGTCTGAAGTGATTTCCATAGTTGTTGAACCCCAAAGGCGCTTACGTGTTAGTCATCAACACTCACAGTTTTGGCTGATTACGGCTGTTTCATGGACTATTACTCCTTTGTTTTGGGGCCGGGTGATTTCCACGGTTAACGAACGCGGGGTGCATTACGTGTCGGTCATCAACACTTTCGCGATTTTGGCGATTCGGCCCGTTCTTGGACTATTACTCTGTTTTTTGGGTCAGCGTGATTTCCACGATTCTGAACCCGTGGTGCGTTTACGTGTCGGTCAATGACACTCACAATTTTGGCCAATTTCTGGTCCGTTTCGTGTACTATTACTCACCGTTTTGGCGTCCCAGAGCGATTTCCACGATTTACAATCCCCGGGGTGCGTTTGCGTCTCTGTCGTCAACACTCACAGTTTTGGCCAATTCTGACGCGATTCGTGGACTATTACTCATCATTTAGGGGTCCCGAAGCGATTCCATAGTGGTTGAACCCTAAGGTCCGTTTACGTGTCGGTCATCAACACTCACAGTTTTGGCGATTCGGCCCGTTCATGGACTATTACTCACCGTTTTGGGGCCCCAAAGTGATTTCCACGGTTGTTTAACCCCATGGTGCGCTTACATGTCGATCATCAACAAGCGCACTTTGGGCCGATTTTGGACCATTTCTTGCATTATTATTTAGTTTTGGGGTCCCGGAGTGATTTCCACGATTGACGAACTCCAGAGTGCGTTTACGTGTCGGTCATCAACACTCACAATTTTGGCAATTCTCGTCTGTTTCGTGCACTATTACTCACCGTTTGGGCGTCCCAGAGCGATTTCCACGATTGACAACCCCCGGAGTGCGTTTGCGTGTCTGTCGTCAACACTCACAGTTTTGGCCAATTCTGACGCGATTCGTGGGCTATTACTCACCATTTAGGGGTCGGCGATTTCCATAGTTGTTGAACCCCAAGGTGCGTTTAGGTGTCGGTCATCAACACTCCTGTTTTGGGGCCCGGTGTGATTTCCACGATTAACGAACCGCGGAGTGCGTTTACATGTCGGTCATCAATACTAGTAGTTTTGGCCAATTCTGGCCCGTTTTGTGGACAATCACTCACTGTTTTGCGGCCCCGGAATGATTTCCACGATTAACGAACCCCCGGGTGCGCTTACGTGTCGGTTATGAGCACTCACAGTTTTGGCCAATTCTAACGCGTTTTGTGGACTTTTAGTCACCGTTTTCCGGTCTGAAGTGATTTCCATAGTTGTTGAACCCCAAGGCGCACTTACGTGTTAGTCATCAACACTCACAGTTTTGGCTGATTCTGGCCTGTTTCATGGACTATTACTCACTTTGTTTTGGGGCCGGGTGATTTCCACGGTTAACGAACGCGGGGTGCATTTACGTGTCGGTCATCAACACTTTCGCGGTTTTGGCGATTCGGCCCGTTCTTGGACTATTACTCTGTTTTTGGGTCCAAGCGTGATTTCCACGATTCTGAACCCGTGGTGCGTTTACGTGTCGGTCAATGACACTCACAATTTTGGCCAATTTCTGGTCCGTTTGTGTACTATTACTCACCGTTTTGGCGTCCAGGCGATTTCCACGATTTACAATCCCGGGGTGCGTTTGCGTCTCTGTCGTCAACACTCACAGTTTTGGCCAATTCTGACGCGATTCGTGGACTATTACTCATCATTTAGGGGTCCCGAGGCGATTCCATAGTGGTTGAACCCTAAGGTCCGTTTACGTGTCGGTCATCAACACTCACAGTTTTGGCGATTCGGCCCGTTCATGGACTATTACTCACCGTTTTGGGGCCCCAAAGTGATTTCCACGGTTGTTTAACCCCATAGTGCGCTTACATGTCGATCATCAACAAAGCGCACTTTGGGCGATTTTGGCCCATTTCTTGCATTATTACTTAGTTTTGGGGTCCGGGTGATTTCCACGATTGGCGAACTCGGGTGCGTTTACGTGTCGGTCATAAACACTCACAATTTTGGCCAATTCTCGTCCGTTTCGTGCACTATTACATACCGTTTGGGCGTCCCAGAGCGATTTCCACGATTGACAATCCCATAGTGCGTTTGCATGTCTGTCGTCAACACTCACAGTTTTGGCCAATTCTGATGCGATTCGTGGGCTATTACTCACCATTTATGGGTCCCGAAGCGATTTCCATAGTTCTTGAACCCCAAGGTGCGTTTAGGTGTCGGTCATCAACACTCACTGTTTTGGGGCCCGGTGTGATTTCCACGATTAACGAACGCGAGGTGCGTTTACATGTCGGTCATCAATACTAGTAGTTTTGGCCAATTCTGGCCCGTTTCATGGACTATTACTCACTGTTTTGGGGCCCCGGAATGATTTCCACGATTAACGAACCCCCGGGTGCGCTTACGTGTCGGTTATGAACACTCACAGTTTTGGCCAATTCTAACGCGTTTTGTGGACTATTAGTCACCGTTTTCTGGTCTTGAAGTGATTTCCATAGTTGTTGAACCCCAAGTCGCGCTTACGTGTCAGTCATCAACACTCACAGTTTTGGCTGATTCGGCTGTTTCATGGACTATTACTCTTTGTTTTGGGGCCGGGTGATTTCCACGGTTAACGAACCGCGGGGTGCATTACGTGTCGGTCATCAACACTTTCGCGATTTTGGCGATTCGGCCCGTTCTTGGACTATTACTCTGTTTTTGGGTCAGCGTGATTTCCACGATTCTGAACCCGTGGTGCGTTTACGTGTCGGTCGATAACACTCACAATTTTGGCCAATTTCTGGTCCGTTTGTGTACTATTACTCACCGTTTTGGCGTCCTAGAGCGATTTCCACGATTTACAATCCCCGGGGTGCGTTTGCGTCTCTGTCGTCAACACTCACAGTTTTGGCCAATTCTGACGCGATTCGTGGACTATTACTCATCATTTAGGGGTCCCGAAGCGATTCCATAGTGGTTGAACCCTAAGGTCCGTTTACGTGTCGGTCATCAACACTCACAGTTTTGGCGATTCGGCCCGTTCATGGACTATTACTCACCGTTTTGGGGCCCCAAAGTGATTTCCACGGTTGTTTAACCCCATGGTGCGCTTACATGTCGATCATCAACAAGCGCACTTTGGGCCGATTTTGGACCATTTCTTGCATTATTACTTAGTTTTGGGGTCCCGGAGTGATTTCCACGATTGACGAACTCCGGGGTGCGTTTACGTGTCGGTCATAAACACTCACAATTTTGGCCAATTCTCGTCCGTTTCGTGCACTATTACTCACCGTTTGGGCGTCCCAGAGCGATTTCCACGATTGACAATCCCCGGAGTGCGTTTGCGTGTCTGTCGTCAACACTCACAGTTTTGGCCAATTCTGACGCGATTCGTGGGCTATTACTCACCATTTAGGGGTCCCGAAGCGATTTCCATAGTTGTTGAACCCCAAGGTGCGTTTAGGTGTCGGTCATCAACACTCACTGTTTTGGGGCCCCGGTGTGATTTCCACGATTAACGAACGCGGGGTGCGTTTACATGTCGGTCATCAATACTAGTAGTTTTGGCCAATTCTGGCCCGTTTCGTGGACAATTACTCACTGTTTTGGGGCCCCGGAATGATTTCCACGATTAACGAACCCCCGGGTGCGCTTACGTGTCGGTTATGAACACTCACAGTTTTGGCCAATTCTAACGCGTTTTGTGGACTTTTAGTCACCGTTTTCTGGTCCTGAAGTGATTTCCATAGTTGTTGAACCCCAAGGCGCACTTACGTGTTAGTCATCAACACTCACAGTTTTGGCTGATTCTGGCCTGTTTCATGGACTATTACTCACTGTTTTGGGGCCCCGGAGTGATTTCCACGGTTAACGAACGCGAGGTGCATTCGTGTCGGTCATCAACTTTCGCGCAGTTTTGGCGATTCGGCCCGTTCTTGGACTATTACTCTGTTTTTGGGTCCAAGCGTGATTTCCACGATTTACTGAACCCGTGGTGCGTTTACGTGTCGGTCAATGACACTCACAATTTTGGCCAATTTCTGGTCCGTTTGTGTACTATTACTCACCGTTTTGGCGTCGAGGCGATTTCCACGATTTACAATCCCGGGGTGCGTTTGCGTCTCTGTCGTCAACACTCACAGTTTTGGCCAATTCTGACGCGATTCGTGGACTATTACTCATCATTTAGGGGTCCCGAGGCGATTCCATAGTGGTTGAACCCTAAGGTCCGTTTACGTGTTGGTCATCAACACTCACAGTTTTGGCGATTCGGCCCGTTCATGGACTATTACTCACCGTTTGGGGCCCCAAAGTGATTTCCACGGTTGTTTAACCCCATGGTGCGCTTACATGTCGATCATCAACAAGCGCACTTTGGGCGATTTTGGCCCATTTCTTGCATTATTACTTAGTTTTGGGGTCCGGGTGATTTCCACGATTGGCGAACTCGGAGTGCGTTTACGTGTCGGTCATAAACACTCACAATTTTGGCCAATTCTCGTCCGTTTCGTGCACTATTACTCACCGTTTGGGCGTCCAGGCGATTTCCACGATTGACAATCCCGAGTGCGTTTGCGTGTCGTCGTCAACACTCACGAGTTTTGGCCAATTCGGCGCGATTCGTGGGCTATTACTCACCATTTAGGGGTCCCGAAGCGATTTCCATAGTTGTTGAACCCCAAGGTGCGTTTAGGTGTCGGTCATCAACACTCACTATTTTGGGGCCCCGGTGTGATTTCCACGATTAACGAACCGCGGGGTGCGTTTACATGTCGGTCATCAATACTAGTAGTTTTGGCCAATTCTGGCCCGTTTCATGGACAATTACTCACTGTTTTGGGGCCCCGGAATGATTTCCACGATTAACGAACCCCCGGGTGCGCTTACGTGTCGGTTATGAACACTCACAGTTTTGGCCAATTCTAACGCGTTTTGTGGACTTTTAGTCACCGTTTTCTGGTCCTGAAGTGATTTCCATAGTTGTTGAACCCCAAGGCGCACTTACGTGTTAGTCATCAACACTCACAGTTTTGGCTGATTCTGGCCTGTTTCATGGACTATTACTCCTTTGTTTTGGGGCCGGGTGATTTCCACGGTTAACGAACGCGGGGTGCATTCGTGTCGGTCATCAACACTTTCGCGATTTTGGCGATTCGGCCCGTTCTTGGACTATTACTCTGTTTTTGGGTCCAGCGTGATTTCCACGATTCTGAACCCGTGGTGCGTTTACGTGTCGGTCGATAACACTCACAATTTTGGCCAATTTCTGGTCCGTTTGTGTACTATTACTCACCGTTTTGGCGTCCAGGCGATTTCCACGATTTACAATCCCGGGGTGCGTTTGCGTCTCTGTCGTCAACACTCACAGTTTTGGCCAATTCGGCGCGATTAGTGGACTATTACTCATCATTTAGGGGTCGGCGATTCCATAGTGGTTGAACCCTAAGGTCCGTTTACGTGTCGGTCATCAACACTCACAGTTTTGGCGATTCGGCCCGTTCATGGACTATTACTCACCGTTTTGGGGCCCCAAAGTGATTTCCACGGTTGTTTAACCCCATGGTGCGCTTACATGTCGATCATCAACAAGCGCACTTTGGGCGATTTTGGCCCATTTCTTGCATTATTACTTAGTTTTGGGGTCCGGGTGATTTCCACGATTGGCGAACTCGAGTGCGTTTACGTGTCGGTCATAAACACTCACAATTTTGGCCAATTCTCGTCCGTTTCGTGCACTATTACTCACCGTTTGGGCGTCCAGGCGATTTCCACGATTGACAATCCCGAGTGCGTTTGCGTGTCGTCGTCAACACTCACAGTTTTGGCCAATTCGGCGCGATTAGTGGGCTATTACTCACCATTTAGGGGTCGGCGATTTCCATAGTTGTTGAACCCCAAGGTGCGTTTAGGTGTCGGTCATCAACACTCACTGTTTTGGGGCCGGTGTGATTTCCACGATTAACGAACGCGAGGTGCGTTTACATGTCGGTCATCAATACTAGTAGTTTTGGCCAATTCGGCCCGTTTCATGGACAATTACTCACTGTTTTGGGGCCGGAATGATTTCCACGATTAACGAACCCGGGTGCGCTTACGTGTCGGTTATGAACACTCACAGTTTTGGCCAATTCTACGCGTTTTGTGGACTTTTAGTCACCGTTTTACGGTCTGAAGTGATTTCCATAGTTGTTGAACCCCAAAGGCGCGCTTACGTGTTAGTCATCAACACTCACAGTTTTGGCTGATTTCGGCTGTTTCATGGACTATTACTCCTTTGTTTTGGGGCCGGGTGATTTCCACGGTTAACGAACGCGGGGTGCATTCGTGTCGGTCATCAACACTTTCGCGGTTTTGGCGATCGGCCCGTTCTTGGACTATTACTCTGTTTTTGGGTCCAGCGTGATTTCCACGATTCTGAACCCGTGGTGCGTTTACGTGTCGGTCAATGACACTCACAATTTTGGCCAATTTCTGGTCCGTTTGTGTACTATTACTCACCGTTTTGGCGTCCGAGGCGATTTCCACGATTTACAATCCCGGGGTGCGTTTGCGTCTCTGTCGTCAACACTCACAGTTTTGGCCAATTCGGCGCGATTAGTGGACTATTACTCATCATTTAGGGGTCGGCGATTCCATAGTGGTTGAACCCTAAGGTCCGTTTACGTGTCGGTCATCAACACTCACAGTTTTGGCGATTCGGCCCGTTCATGGACTATTACTCACCGTTTTGGGGCCCCAAAGTGATTTCCACGGTTATTTAACCCCATGGTGCGCTTACATGTCGATCATCAACAAGCGCACTTTGGGCCGATTTTGGACCATTTCTTGCATTATTACTTAGTTTTGGGGTCCCGGAGTGATTTCTACGATTGACGAACTCCGGAGTGCATTTACGTGTCGGTCATAAACACTCACAATTTTGGCCAATTCTTGTCCGTTTCGTGCACTATTACTCACCGTTTGGGCGTCAGGCGATTTCCACGATTGACAATCCCGAGTGCGTTTGCGTGTCGTCGTCAACACTCACAGTTTTGGCCAATTCTGACGCGATTCGTGGGCTATTACTCACCATTTAGGGGTCCCGAAGCGATTTCCATAGTTGTTGAACCCCAAGGTGCGTTTAGGTGTCGGTCATCAACACTCACTGTTTTGGGGCCCCGGTGTGATTTCCACGATTAACGAACCGCGGGGTGCGTTTACATGTCGGTCATCAATACTAGTAGTTTTGGCCAATTCTGGCCCGTTTTGTGGACAATCACTCACTGTTTTGCGGCCCCGGAATGATTTCCACGATTAACGAACCCGGGTGCGCTTACGTGTCGGTTATGAACACTCACAGTTTTGGCCAATTCTACGCGTTTTGTGGACTTTTAGTCACCGTTTTACGGTCTGAAGTGATTTCCATAGTTGTTGAACCCCAAAGCGCGCGCCGTGTTAGTCATCAACACTCACAGTTTTGGCTGATTTCGGCTGTTTCATGGACTATTACTCCTTGTTTTGGGGCCGGGTGATTTCCACGGTTAACGAACCGCGGGGTGCATTCGTGTCGGTCATCAACACTTTCGCGTTTTTGCGATTCGGCCCGTTCTTGGACTATTACTCTGTTTTTGGGTCAGCGTGATTTCCACGATTCTGAACCCGTGGTGCGTTTACGTGTCGATCGATAACACTCACAATTTTGGCCAATTTCTGGTCCGTTTGTGTACTATTACTCACCGTTTTGGCGTCCAGGCGATTTCCACGATTTACAATCCCGGGGTGCGTTTGCGTCTCTGTCGTCAACACTCACAGTTTTGGCCAATTCGGCGCGATTAGTGGACTATTACTCATCATTTAGGGGTCGGCGATTCCATAGTGGTTGAACCCTAAGGTCCGTTTACGTGTCGGTCATCAACACTCACAGTTTTGGCGATTCGGCCCGTTCATGGACTATTACTCACCGTTTGGGGCCCCAAAGTGATTTCCACGGTTGTTTAACCCCATAGTGCGCTTACATGTCGATCATCAACAAAGCGCACTTTGGGCGATTTTGGACCATTTCTTGCATTATTACTTAGTTTTGGGGTCCCGGAGTGATTTCCACGATTGACGAACTCCAGAGTGCGTTTACGTATCGGTCATAAACACTCACAATTTTGGCCAATTCTCGTCCGTTTCGTGCACTATTACTCACCGTTTGGGCGTCCCAGAGCGATTTCCACGATTGTCAATCCCCGGAGTGCGTTTGCGTGTCTTTCGTCAACACTCACAGTTTTGGCCAATTCTGACGCGATTCGTGGGCTATTACTCACCATTTAGGGGTCCCGAAGCGATTTCCATAGTTGTTGAACCCCAAGGTGCGTTTAGGTGTCGGTCATCAACACTCCTTTGTTTTGGGGCCGGTGTGATTTCCACGATTAACGAACGCGAGGTGCGTTTACATGTCGGTCATCAATACTAGTAGTTTTGGCCAATTCTGGCCCTTTTCATGGACAATTACTCACTGTTTTGGGGCCCCGGAATGATTTCCACGATTAACGAACCCCCGGGTGCGCTTACGTGTCGGTTATGAACACTCACAGTTTTGGCCAATTCTAACGCGTTTTGTGGACTTTTAGTCACCGTTTTACGGTCTGAAGTGATTTCCATAGTTGTTGAACCCCAAAGCGCGCGCCGTGTTAGTCATCAACACTCACAGTTTTGGCTGATTCGGCCTGTTTCATGGACTATTACTCACTTGTTTTGGGGCCGGGTGATTTCCACGGTTAACGAACGCGGGTGCATTTACGTGTCGGTCATCAACACTTTCGCGGTTTTGGCGATTCGGCCCGTTCTTGGACTATTACTCTGTTTTTGGGTCCAGCGTGATTTCCACGATTCTGAACCCGTGGTGCGTTTACGTGTCGGTCGATAACACTCACAATTTTGGCCAATTTCTGGTCCGTTTGTGTACTATTACTCACCGTTTTGGCGTCCTAGGCGATTTCCACGATTTACAATCCCGGGGTGCGTTTGCGTCTCTGTCGTCAACACTCACAGTTTTGGCCAATTCGGCGCGATTAGTGGACTATTACTCATCATTTAGGGGTCGGCGATTCCATAGTGGTTGAACCCTAAGGTCCGTTTACGTGTCGGTCATCAACACTCACAGTTTTGGCGATTCGGCCCGTTTCATGGACTATTACTCACCATTTTGGGGCCCCAAAGTGATTTCCACGGTTGGTTAACCCCATGGTGCGCTTACATGTCGATCATCAACAAGCGCACTTTGGGCCGATTTTGGACCATTTCTTGCATTATTACTTAGTTTTGGGGTCCCGGAGTGATTTCCACGATTGACGAACTCCGGGGTGCGTTTACGTGTCGGTCATAAACACTCACAATTTTGGCCAATTCTTGTCCGTTTCGTGCACTATTACTCACCGTTTGGGCGTCCAAGGGTGATTTCCACGATTGACAATCCCGGAGTGCGTTTGCGTGTCTTTCATCAACACTCAGAGTTTTGGCCAATTCTGACGCGATTCGTGGGCTATTACTCATCATTTAGGGGTTTCGAAGCGATTTCCATAGTTGTTGAACCCCAAGGTGCTTTTAGGTGTCGGTCATCAACACTCACTGTTTTGGGGCCCCGGTGTGATTTCCACGATTAACGAACCGCGTGGTGCGTTTACATGTCGGTCATCAATACTAGTAGTTTTGGCCAATTCTGGCCCTTTTCGTGGACAATTACTCACTATTTTGGGGCCCCGGAATGATTTCCACGATTAACGAACCCCCGGGTGCGCTTACGTGTCGGTTATGAACACTCACAGTTTTGGCCAATTCTAACGCGTTTTGTGGACTTTTAGTCACCGTTTTCTGGTCTGAAGTGATTTCCATAGTTGTTGAACCCCCAAGGCGCACTTACGTGTTAGTCATCAACACTCACAGTTTTGGCTGATTCGGCTGTTTCATGGACTATTACTCCTTTGTTTTGGGGCCGGGTGATTTCCACGGTTAACGAACGCGGGGTGCATTCGTGTCGGTCATCAACACTTTCGCGGTTTTGGCGATTCGGCCCGTTCTTGGACTATTACTCTGTTTTTGGGTCAGCGTGATTTCCACGATTCTGAACCCGTGGTGCGTTTACGTGTCGATCGATAACACTCACAATTTTGGCCAATTTCTGGTCCGTTTGTGTACTATTACTCACCGTTTTGGCGTCCAGGCGATTTCCACGATTTACAATCCCGGGGTGCGTTTGCGTCTCTGTCGTCAACACTCACAGTTTTGGCCAATTCGGCGCGATTCGTGGACTATTACTCATCATTTAGGGGTCGGCGATTCCATAGTGGTTGAACCTAAGGTCCGTTTACGTGTCGGTCATCAACACTCACAGTTTTGGCGATTCGGCCCGTTCATGGACTATTACTCACCGTTTTGGGGCCCCAAAGTGATTTCCACGGTTGTTTAACCCCATAGTGCGCTTACATGTCGATCATCAACAAGCGCACTTTGGGCGATTTTGGCCCATTTCTTGCATTATTACTTAGTTTTGGGGTCGGGTGATTTCCACGATTGGCGAACTCCAGAGTGCGTTTACGTATCGGTCATAAACACTCACAATTTTGGCCAATTCTCGTCCGTTTCGTGCACTATTACTCACCGTTTGGGCGTCCCAGAGCGATTTCCACGATTGACAATCCCCGGAGTGCGTTTGCGTGTCTGTCGTCAACACTCACAGTTTTGGCCAATTCTGACGCGATTCGTGGGCTATTACTCACCATTTAGGGGTCCCGAAGCGATTTCCATAGTTGTTGAACCCCAAGGTGCGTTTAGGTGTCGGTCATCAACACTCACTGTTTTGGGGCCCCGGTGTGATTTCCACGATTAACGAACCGCGGGGTGCGTTTACATGTCGGTCATCAATACTAGTAGTTTTGGCCAATTCTGGCCCGTTTCATGGACAATTACTCACTGTTTTGGGGCCCCGGAATGATTTCCACGATTAACGAACCCCCGGGTGCGCTTACGTGTCGGTTATGAACACTCACAGTTTTGGCCAATTCTAACGCGTTTTGTGGACTTTTAGTCACCGTTTTCTGGTCCTGAAGTGATTTCCATAGTTGTTGAACCCCAAAGGCGCGCCGTGTTAGTCATCAACACTCACAGTTTTGGCTGATTTCGGCTGTTTCATGGACTATTACTCCTTTGTTTTGGGGCCGGGTGATTTCCACTGTTAACGAACCGCAGGGTGCATTTACGTGTCGGTCATCAACACTCGCAGTTTTGGCCGATTCTGGCCCGTTTCTTGGACTATTACTCTGTTTTTGGGTCCAAGCGTGATTTCCACGATTTACGAACCCCGTGGTGCGTTTACGTGTCGGTCAATGACACTCACAATTTTGGCCAATTTCTGGTCCGTTTCGTGTACTATTACTCACCGTTTTGGCGTCCCAGAGCGATTTCCACGATTTACAATCCCCGGGGTGCGTTTGCGTCTCTGTCGTCAACACTCACAGTTTTGGCCAATTCTGACGCGATTCGTGGACTATTACTCATCATTTAGGGGTCGGCGATTCCATAGTGGTTGAACCTAAGGTCCGTTTACGTGTCGGTCATCAACACTCACAGTTTTGGCGATTCGGCCCGTTCATGGACTATTACTCACCGTTTTGGGGCCCCAAAGTGATTTCCACGGTTGGTTAACCCCATGGTGCGCTTACATGTCGATCATCAACAAGCGCACTTTGGGCCGATTTTGGACCATTTCTTGCATTATTACTTAGTTTTGGGGTCCGGGTGATTTCCACGATTGACGAACTCCAGAGTGCGTTTACGTGTCGGTCATAAACACTCACAATTTTGGCCAATTCTCGTCCGTTTCGTGCACTATTACTCACCGTTTGGGCGTCCCAGAGCGATTTCCACGATTGACAATCCCGAGTGCGTTTGCGTGTCGTCGTCAACACTCACGAGTTTTGGCCAATTCGGCGCGATTAGTGGGCTATTACTCACCATTTAGGGGTCGGCGATTTCCATAGTTGTTGAACCCCAAGGTGCGTTTAGGTGTCGGTCATCAACACTCACTGTTTTGGGGCCCGGTGTGATTTCCACCATTAATGAACTGCGTGGTGCGTTTACATGTCGGTCATCAATACTAGTAGTTTTGGCCAATTCTGACCCGTTTCATGGACTATTACTCACTTTTTTGGGGCCCCAGAATGATTTCCATGATTAACGAACCCCCGGGTCCGCTTACGTGTCGGTTATGAACACTCACAGTTTTGGCCAATTCTAACGCGTTTTGTGGACTTTTAGTCACCGTTTTCTGGTCCTGAAGTGATTTCCATAGTTGTTGAACCCCAAAGCGCGCGCCGTGTTAGTCATCAACACTCACAGTTTTGGCTGATTCGGCCTGTTTCATGGACTATTACTCCTTTGTTTTGGGGCCGGGTGATTTCCACGGTTAACGAACGCGGGGTGCATTCGTGTCGGTCATCAACACTTTCGCGATTTTGGCGATTCGGCCCGTTCTTGGACTATTACTCTGTTTTTGGGTCAGCGTGATTTCCACGATTCTGAACCCGTGGTGCGTTTACGTGTCGGTCAATGACACTCACAATTTTGTCCAATTTCTGGTCCGTTTCGTGCACTATTACTTACCGTTTTGGCATCCCAGAGCGATTTCCATGATTTACAATCCCCCGGGTGCGTTTGCGTCTCTATCGTCAACACTCACAGTTTTAGCCAATTCTGATGCGATTCGTGAAATATTACTCATCATTTAGGGGTCCCGAAGTGATTCCATAGTGGTTGAGCCCTAAGGTCCGTTTAGGTGTCGGTCATCAACACTCACAGTTTTGGCCGATTCTGGCCCGTTTCATGGACTATTACTCACCGTTTTGGGGCCCCAAAGTAATTTCCACGGTTGTTTAACCCCATGGTGCGCTTACATGTCGATCATCAACAAGCGCACTTTGGGACGATTTTGGCCCATTTCTTGCATTATTACTTAGTTTTGGGGTCCCGGAGTGATTTCCACGATTGACGAACTCCGGGGTGCGTTTACGTGTCGGTCATAAACACTCACAATTTTGGCCAATTCTCGTCCGTTTCGTGCACTATTACTCACCGTTTGGGCGTCCCAGAGCGATTTCCACGATTGACAATCCCGGTGCGTTTGCGTGTCTTTCGTCAACACTCACGAGTTTTGGCCAATTCGGCGCGATTAGTGGGCTATTACTCACCATTTAGGGGTCCCGAGGCGATTTCCATAGTTGTTGAACCCCAAGGTGCGTTTACGTGTCGGTCATCAACACTCACTGTTTTGGGGTCCCAGTGTGATTTCCATGATTCACTAACCATGTGGTGCGTTTACGTGTCGGTCATCAACACTCGTAGTTTTGGCCGATTCTGGCCCGTTTCACGGACTATTACTCACTGTTTTGGGGCCGGAATGATTTCCACGATTAACGAACCCCCGGGTGCGCTTACGTGTCGGTTATGAACACTCACAGTTTTGGCCAATTCTAACGCGTTTTGTGGACTTTTAGTCACCGTTTTCTGGTCCTGAAGTGATTTCCGTAGTTGTTGAACCCCAAGGCGCACTTACGTGTTAGTCATCAACACTCACAGTTTTGGCTGATTCGGCTGTTTCATGGACTATTACTCCTTTGTTTTGGGGCCGGGTGATTTCCACGGTTAACGAACGCGGGGTGCATTCGTGTCGGTCATCAACTTTTCGCGGTTTTGGCGATTCGGCCCGTTCTTGGACTATTACTCTGTTTTTGGGTCCAAGCATGATTTCCACGATTTACGAACCCCGTGGTGCGTTTACGTGTCGGTCAATGACACTCACAATTTTGGCCAATTTCTGGTCCGTTTTGTGTACTATTACTCACCGTTTTGGCGTCCTAGAGCGATTTCCACGATTTACAATCCCCGGGGTGCGTTTGCGTCTCTGTCGTCAACACTCACAGTTTTGGCCAATTCTGACGCGATTCGTGGACTATTACTCATCATTTAGGGGTCCCGAAGCGATTCCATAGTGGTTGAACCCTAAGGTCCGTTTACGTGTCGGTCATCAACACTCACAGTTTTGGCGATTCTGGCCCGTTCATGGACTATTACTCACCGTTTTGGGGCCCCAAAGTGATTTCCACGGTTGGTTTAACCCCATGGTGCGCTTACATGTCGATCATCAACAAGCGCACTTTGGGCCGATTTTGGACCATTTCTTGCATTATTACTTAGTTTTGGGGTCCCGGAGTGATTTCCACGATTGACGAACTCTGGGGTGCGTTTACGTGCCGGTCATAAACACTCACAATTTTGGCCAATTCTCGTCCGTTTGATGCACTATTACTCACCGTTTGGGCGTCCTTGAGCGATTTCCACGATTGACAATCCCCAGAGTGCGTTTGCGTGTCTGTCGTCAACACTCATAGTTTTGGCCAATTCTGACGCGATTCGTGGGCTATTACTCACCATTTAGGTGTCCCGAAGCGATTTCCATAGTTGTTGAACCCCAAGGTGGGTTTAGGTGTCGGTCATCAACACTCTTTGTTTTGGGGCCCCGGTGTGATTTCCACGATTAACGAACCGCGGGGTGCGTTTACATGTCGGTCATCAATACTAGTAGTTTTGGGCAATTCTGGCCCGTTTCGTGGACAATTACTCACTGTTTTGGGGCCCCGGAATGATTTCCACGATTAACGAACCCCCGGGTGCGCTTACGTGTCGGTTATGAACACTCACAGTTTTGGCCAATTCTAACGCGTTTTGTGGACTTTTAGTCACGTTTTACGGTCTGAAGTGATTTCCATAGTTGTTGAACCCCAAAGGCGCGCCGTGTTAGTCATCAACACTCACAGTTTTGGCTGATTCGGCTGTTTCATGGACTATTACTCCTTTGTTTTGGGGCCGGGTGATTTCCACGGTTAACGAACGCGGGGTGCATTCGTGTCGGTCATCAACACTTTCGCGGTTTTGGCGATTCGGCCCGTTCTTGGACTATTACTCTGTTTTTGGGTCAGCGTGATTTCCACGATTCTGAACCCAGTGGTGCGTTTACGTGTCGGTCAATGACACTCACAATTTTGGCCAATTTCTGGTCCGTTTCGTGTACTATTACTCACCGTTTTGGCGTCCTAGAGCGATTTCCACGATTTACAATCACCGGGGTGCGTTTGCGTCTCTGTCGTCAACACTCACAGTTTTGGCCAATTCTGACGCGATTCGTGGACTATTACTCATCATTTAGGGGTCCCGAAGCGATTCCATAGTGGTTGAACCCTAAGGTCCGTTTACGTGTCGGTCATCAACACTCACAGTTTTGGCGATTCGGCCCGTTCATGGACTATTACTCACCGTTTTGGGGCCCCAAAGTGATTTCCACGGCTGTTTAACCCCATGGTGCGCTTACGTGTCGATCATCAACAAGCGCACTTTCGGTCGATTCTGGCCCATTTCTTGCATTATTACTTAGTTTTGGGGTCCCGGAGTGATTTCCACGATTGGCGAACTCGAGGTGCGTTTACGTGTCGGTCATAAACACTCACAATTTTGGCCAATTCTCGTCCGTTTCGTGCACTATTACTCACCGTTTGGGCGTCGAGGCGATTTCCACGATTGACAATCCCCGAGTGCGTTTGCGTGTCGTCGTCAACACTCACAGTTTTGGCCAATTCGGCGCGATTAGTGGGCTATTACTCACCATTTAGGGGTCGGCGATTTCCATAGTTGTTGAACCCCAAGGTGCGTTTAGGTGTCGGTCATCAACACTCCTTTGTTTTGGGGCCCGGTGTGATTTCCACGATTAACGAACCGCGAGGTGCGTTTACATGTCGGTCATCAATACTAGTAGTTTTGGCCAATTCGGCCCGTTTAGTGGACAATTACTCACTGTTTTGGGGCCGGAATGATTTCCACGATTAACGAACCCGGGTGCGCTTACGTGTCGGTTATGAACACTCACAGTTTTGGCCAATTCTACGCGTTTTGTGGACTTTTAGTCACGTTTTACGGTCTGAAGTGATTTCCATAGTTGTTGAACCCCAAAGCGCGCGCCGTGTTAGTCATCAACACTCACAGTTTTGGCTGATTCGGCTGTTTCATGGACTATTACTCCTTGTTTTGGGGCCCGGGTGATTTCCACGGTTAACGAACGCGGGGTGCATTCGTGTCGGTCATCAACACTTTCGCGATTTTGGCGATTCGGCCCGTTCTTGGACTATTACTCTGTTTTTGGGTCCAGCGTGATTTCCACGATTCTGAACCCGTGGTGCGTTTACGTGTCGGTCGATAACACTCACAATTTTGGCCAATTTCTGGTCCGTTTGTGTACTATTACTCACCGTTTTGGCGTCCAGGCGATTTCCACGATTTACAATCCCGGGGTGCGTTTGCGTCTCTGTCGTCAACACTCACAGTTTTGGCCAATTCGGCGCGATTCGTGGACTATTACTCATCATTTAGGGGTCGGCGATTCCATAGTGGTTGAACCTAAGGTCCGTTTACGTGTCGGTCATCAACACTCACAGTTTTGGCCGATTCTGGCCCGTTTCATGGACTATTACTCACCGTTTTGGGGCCCCAAAGTGATTTCCACGGTTGGTTTAACCCCATGGTGCGCTTACATGTCGATCATCAACAAGCGCACTTTGGGCCGATTTTGGACCATTTCTTGCATTATTACTTAGTTTTGGGGTCCCGGAGTGATTTCCACGATTGACGAACTCCGGAGTGCGTTTACGTGTCGGTCATAAACACTCACAATTTTGGCCAATTCTCGTCCGTTTCGTGCACTATTACTCACCGTTTGGGCGTCCCAGAGCGATTTCCACGATTGTCAATCCCCGGAGTGCGTTTGCGTGTCTTTCGTCAACACTCACAGTTTTGGCCAATTCTGACGCGATTCGTGGGCTATTACTCACCATTTAGGGGTTCCGAAGCGATTTCCATAGTTGTTGAACCCCAAGGTGCGTTTAGGTGTCGGTCATCAACACTCCTTTGTTTTGGGGCCGGTGTGATTTCCACGATTAACGAACCGCGTGGTGCGTTTACATGTCGGTCATCAATACTAGTAGTTTTGGCCAATTCGGCCCGTTTAGTGAACAATTACTCACTGTTTTGGGGCCGGAATGATTTCCACGATTAACGAACCCGGGTGCGCTTACGTGTCGGTTATGAACACTCACAGTTTTGGCCAATTCTACGCGTTTTGTGGACTTTTAGTCACCGTTTTACGGTCTGAAGTGATTCCATAGTTGTTGAACCCCAAAGCGCGCTTACGTGTTAGTCATCAACACTCACAGTTTTGGCTGATTCGGCTGTTTCATGGACTATTACTCTTTGTTTTGGGGCCGGGTGATTTCCACGGTTAACGAACGCGGGGTGCATTCGTGTCGGTCATCAACACTTTCGCGATTTTGGCGATTCGGCCCGTTCTTGGACTATTACTCTGTTTTTGGGTCAGCGTGATTTCCACGATTCTGAACCCGTGGTGCGTTTACGTGTCGGTCGATAACACTCACAATTTTGGCCAATTTCTGGTCCGTTTGTGTACTATTACTCACCGTTTTGGCGTCGAGGCGATTTCCACGATTTACAATCCCGAGTGCGTTTGCGTTTGTCGTCAACACTCTGTCGGCGCGTCTAACACTCACGATTTTTTGGCCAATTAGGTGCGATTGTTTTGGGGCCCGGTGTGACGATTATTACTCATCATTTAGTTTAGTGGGTCGGCGATTCCATAGTGGTTGAACACCTAAGGTCCGTTTGATTTCCGTGTCGGTCATCAACACTCACAGTTTTGGCGATTCGGCCCGTTCATGGACTATTACTCACCGTTTTGGGCCCCAAAGTGATTTCCACGGTTGGTTAACCCCATGGTGCGCTTACATGTCGATCATCAACAAGCGCACTTTGGGCGATTTTGGCCCATTTCTTGCATTATTACTTAGTTTTGGGGTCGGGTGATTTCCACGATTGGCGAACTCGTGGTGCGTTTACGTGTCGGTCATAAACACTCACAATTTTGGCCAATTCTCGTCCGTTTCGTGCACTATTACTCACCGTTTGGGCGTCCCAGAGCGATTTCCACGATTGACAATCCCCGGAGTGCGTTTGCGTGTCTGTCGTCAACACTCACAGTTTTGGCCAATTCTGACGCGATTCGTGGGCTATTACTCACCATTTAGGGGGTCCCGAGGCGATTTCCATAGTTGTTGAACCCCAAGGTGCGTTTAGGTGTCGGTCATCAACACTCACTGTTTTGGGGCCGGTGTGATTTCCACGATTAACGAACGTGTGGTGCGTTTACATGTCGGTCATCAATACTAGTAGTTTTGGCCAATTCTGGCCCGTTTCATGGACAATTACTCACTGTTTTGGGGCCCCGGAATGATTTCCACGATTAACGAACCCCCGGGTGCGCTTACGTGTCGGTTATGAACACTCACAGTTTTGGCCAATTCTACGCGTTTTGTGGACTTTTAGTCACGTTTTACGGTCTGAAGTGATTCCATAGTTGTTGAACCCCAAAGCGCGCCGTGTTAGTCATCAACACTCACAGTTTTGGCTGATTTCGGCTGTTTCATGGACTATTACTCCTTTGTTTTGGGGCCCGGTGATTTCCACGGTTAACGAACCGCGGGGTGCATTCGTGTCGGTCATCAACACTCGCGGTTTGGCGATTCGGCCCGTTTCTTGGACTATTACTCTGTTTTTGGGTCAGCGTGATTTCCACGATTTGAACCCGTGGTGCGTTTACGTGTCGGTCGATAACACTCACAATTTTGGCCAATTCTGGTCCGTTTGTGCACTATTACTCACCGTTTTGGCGTCGAGGCGATTTCCACGATTGACAATCCCATAGTGCGTTTGCGTGTAGGTCGAGTTTTGGCCAATTCGGCGCGATTAGTGGGCTATTACTCACCATTTAGGGGTCGGCGATTTCCATAGTTGTTGAACCCCAAGGTGCGTTTAGGTGTCGGTCATCAACACTCCTTTTGGGGCCCGGTGTGATTTCCACGATTAACGAACCGCGGGGTGCGTTTGCGTGTCGGTCATCAATACTAGTAGTTTTGGCCAATTCGGCCCGTTTCATGGACTATTACTCACTGTTTTCGGAATGATTTTTAACGAACCCCGGGTGCGCTTACGTGTTGGTTATGAGTTTTGGCCATACGCGTTTTGTGGACTTTTAGTCAACGGTCTGAAGGTGATTTCCATAGTTGTTGAACCCCAAAGGCGCGCCGTGTTGGTCATCAACACTCACAGTTTTGGCTGATTCGGCCGTTTCATGGACTATTACTCTTTGTTTTGGGGCCCCAAAGTGATTTCCACGGTTGGTTAACCCCATGGTGCGCTTACATGTCGATCATCAACAAGCGCACTTTGGGCGATTTGGACCATTTCTTGGATTATTACTTAGTTTTGGGGTCGGGTGATTTCCACGATTGGCGAACCGTGGTGCGTTTACGTGTCGGTCATAAACACTCACAATTTTGGCCAATTCTCGTCCGTTTCGTGCACTATTACTCACCGTTTGGGCGTCCAGGCGATTTCCACGATTGACAATCCCCGGAGTGCGTTTGCGTGTCTTTCGTCAACACTCACAGTTTTGGCCAATTCTGACGCGATTCGTGGGCTATTACTCACCATTTAGGGGTCCCGAGGCGATTTCCATAGTTGTTGAACCCCAAGGTGCGTTTAGGTGTCGGTCATCAACACTCACTTGTTTTGGGGCCCGGTGTGATTTCCACGATTAACGAACGCGAGGTGCGTTTACATGTCGGTCATCAATACTAGTAGTTTTGGCCAATTCGGCCCGTTTCGTGAACAATTACTCACTGTTTTGGGGCCCCGGAATGATTTCCACGATTAACGAACCCCCGGGTGCGCTTACGTGTCGGTTATGAACACTCACAGTTTTGGCCAATTCTAACGCGTTTTGTGGACTTTTAGTCACCGTTTTACGGTCTGAAGTGATTCCATAGTTGTTGAACCCCAAAGGCGCGCCGTGTTAGTCATCAACACTCACAGTTTTGGCTGATTCGGCCTGTTTCATGGACTATTACTCTTTGTTTTGGGGCCCGGTGATTTCCACGGTTAACGAACGCGGGGTGCATTCGTGTCGGTCATCAACACTTTCGCGATTTTGGCGATTCGGCCCGTTCTTGGACTATTACTCTGTTTTTGGGTCAGCGTGATTTCCACGATTCTGAACCCGTGGTGCGTTTACGTGTCGGTCGATGACACTCACAATTTTGGCCAATTTCTGGTCCGTTTGTGTACTATTACTCACCGTTTTGGCGTCGAGGCGATTTCCACGATTTACAATCCCGGGGTGCGTTTGCGTCTCTGTCGTCAACACTCACAGTTTTGGCCAATTCTGACGCGATTCGTGGACTATTACTCATCATTTAGGGGTCCCGAAGCGATTCCATAGTGGTTGAACCCTAAGGTCCGTTTACGTGTCGGTCATCAACACTCACAGTTTTGGCCGATTCTGGCCCGTTTCATGGACTATTACTCACCGTTTTGGGGCCCCAAAGTGATTTCCACGGTTGGTTTAACCCCATGGTGCGCTTACATGTCGATCATCAACAAGCGCACTTTGGGACGATTTTGGCCCATTTCTTGCATTATTACTTAGTTTTGGGGTCCCGGAGTGATTTCCACGATTGACGAACTCCGGGGTGCGTTTACGTGTCGGTCATAAACACTCACAATTTTGGCCAATTCTCGTCCGTTTCGTGCACTATTACTCACCGTTTGGGCGTCGAGGCGATTTCCACGATTGACAATCCCCGGAGTGCGTTTGCGTGTCTGTCGTCAACACTCACAGTTTTGGCCAATTCTGACGCGATTCGTGGGCTATTACTCACCATTTAGGGGTCCCGAAGCGATTTCCATAGTTGTTGAACCCCAAGGTGCGTTTAGGTGTCGGTCATCAACACTCACTGTTTTGGGGCCCCGGTGTGATTTCCACGATTAACGAACCGCGTGGTGCGTTTACATGTCGGTCATCAATACTAGTAGTTTTGGCCAATTCTGGCCCGTTTCGTGGACAATTACTCACTGTTTTGGGGCCCCGGAATGATTTCCACGATTAACGAACCCCCGGGTGCGCTTACGTGTCGGTTATGAACACTCACAGTTTTGGCCAATTCTAACGCGTTTTGTGGACTTTTAGTCACCGTTTTACGGTCTGAAGTGATTCCATAGTTGTTGAACCCCAAAGGCGCGCCGTGTTAGTCATCAACACTCTCACAGTTTTGGCTGATTCGGCTGTTTCATGGACTATTACTCCTTTGTTTTGGGGCCGGGTGATTTCCACGGTTAACGAACGCGGGGTGCATTACGTGTCGGTCATCAACTTTTCGCGGTTTTGGCGATTCGGCCCGTTCTTGGACTATTACTCTGTTTTTGGGTCAGCGTGATTTCCACGATTCTGAACCCGTGGTGCGTTTACGTGTCGGTCGATAACACTCACAATTTTGGCCAATTTCTGGTCCGTTTTGTGTACTATTACTCACCGTTTTGGCGTCGGGCGATTTCCACGATTTACAATCCCGGGGTGCGTTTGCGTCTCTGTCGTCAACACTCACAGTTTTGGCCAATTCGGCGCGATTCGTGGACTATTACTCATCATTTAGGGGTCGGCGATT
This sequence comes from Aegilops speltoides, assembly GCA_021437245.1. NCBI lineage: Eukaryota > Viridiplantae > Streptophyta > Magnoliopsida > Poales > Poaceae > Aegilops > Aegilops speltoides. The sequence continues at coordinate 58,608 of JAHHZJ010002450.1, forward strand.
CCATAGTGGTTGAACCTAAGGTCCGTTTACGTGTCGGTCATCAACACTCACAGTTTTGGCCGATTCTGGCCCGTTTCATGGACTATTACTCACCATTTTGGGGCCCCAAAGTGATTTCCACGGTTGGTTACCCCATGGTGCGCTTACATGTCGATCATCAACAAGCGCACTTTGGGCCGATTTTGGACCATTTCTTGCATTATTACTTAGTTTTGGGGTCCCGGAGTGATTTCCACGATTGACGAACTCCAGGGTGCGTTTACGTGTCGGTCATAAACACTCACAATTTTGGCCAATTCTCGTCCGTTTCGTGCACTATTACTCACCGTTTGGGCGTCCAAGAGTTATTTCCACGATTGACAATCCCCGGAGTGCGTTTGCGTGTCTTTCGTCAACACTCAGAGTTTTGGCCAATTCTGACGCGATTCGTGGGCTACTACTCACCATTTAGGGGTCCCGAAGCGATTTCCATAGTTGTTGAACCCCAAGGTGCGTTTAGGTGTCGGTCATCAACACTCCTTTGTTTTGGGGCCCGGTGTGATTTCCACGATTAACGAACCGCGAGTGCGTTTACATGTCGGTCATCAATACTAGTAGTTTTGGCCAATTCTGGCCCGTTTCATGGACAATTACTCACTGTTTTGGGGCCCCGGAATGATTTCCACGATTAACGAACCCGGGTGCGCTTACGTGTCGGTTATGAACACTCACAGTTTTGGCCAATTCTACGCGTTTTGTGGACTTTTAGTCACCGTTTTACGGTCTGAAGTGATTCCATAGTTGTTGAACCCCAAAGGCGCGCCGTGTTAGTCATCAACACTCACAGTTTTGGCTGATTTCGGCCTGTTTCATGGACTATTACTCCTTTGTTTTGGGGCCCGGTGATTTCCACGGTTAACGAACCGCAGGTGCATTCGTGTCGGTCATCAACACTTTCGCGATTTTGGCGATTCGGCCCGTTTCTTGGACTATTACTCTGTTTTTGGGTCCAAGCGTGATTTCCACGATTTACTAACCCCGTGGTGCGTTTACGTGTCGGTCAATGACACTCACAATTTTGGCCAATTTCTGGTCCGTTTTGTGTACTATTACTCACCGTTTTGGCGTCCCAGAGCGATTTCCACGATTTACAATCCCCGGGGTGCGTTTGCGTCTCTGTCGTCAACACTCACAGTTTTGGCCAATTCTGACGCGATTCATGGACTATTACTCATCATTTAGGGGTCCCGAAGCGATTCCATAGTGGTTGAACCCTAAGGTCCGTTTACGTGTCGGTCATCAACACTCACAGTTTTGGCCGATTCTGGCCCGTTTCATGGACTATTACTCACCGTTTTGGGGCCCCAAAGTGATTTCCACGGTTGGTTAACCCCATGGTGCGCTTACATGTCGATCATCAACAAGCGCACTTTGGGCCGATTTTGGACCATTTCTTGCATTATTACTTAGTTTTGGGGTCCCGGAGTGATTTCCACGATTGACGAACTCCGGGGTGCGTTTACGTGTCGGTCATAAACACTCACAATTTTGGCCAATTCTCGTCCGTTTCGTGCACTATTACTCACCGTTTGGGCGTCCCAGAGCGATTTCCACGATTGACAATCCCCGGAGTGCGTTTGCGTGTCGTCGTCAACACTCACAGTTTGGCCAATTCGGCGCGATTAGTGGGCTATTACTCACCATTTAGGGGTCGGCGATTTCCATAGTTGTTGAACCCCAAGGTGCGTTTAGGTGTCGGTCATCAACACTCACTGTTTTGGGGGCCGGTGTGATTTCCACGATTAACGAACGCGAGGTGCGTTTACATGTCGGTCATCAATACTAGTAGTTTTGGCCAATTCGGCCCGTTTAGTGACAATTACTCACTGTTTTGGGGCCGGAATGATTTCCACGATTAACGAACCCGGGTGCGCTTACGTGTCGGTTATGAACACTCACAGTTTTGGCCAATTCTACGCGTTTTGTGGACTTTTAGTCACGTTTTACGGTCTGAAGTGATTCCATAGTTGTTGAACCCCAAAGGCGCGCCGTGTTAGTCATCAACACTCACAGTTTTGGCTGATTTTGGCCTGTTTCATGGACTATTACTCCTTTGTTTTGGGCCCGGGTGATTTCCACGGTTAACGAACGCGGGGTGCATTTACGTGTCGGTCATCAACACTTTCGCGATTTTGGCGATTCGGCCCGTTTCTTGGACTATTACTCTGTTTTTGGGTCCAAGCGTGATTTCCACGATTTACGAACCCCGTGGTGCGTTTACGTGTCGGTCAATGACACTCACAATTTTGGCCAATTTCTGGTCCGTTTTGTGTACTATTACTCACCGTTTTGGCGTCCCAGAGCGATTTCCATGATTTACAATCCCCGGGGTGCGTTTGCGTCTCTGTCGTCAACACTCACAGTTTTGGCCAATTCTGACGCGATTCGTGGACTATTACTCATCATTTAGGGGTCCCGAAGCGATTCCATAGTGGTTGAACCCTAAGGTCCGTTTACGTGTCGGTCATCAACACTCACTGTTTTGGCGATTCGGCCCGTTCATGGACTATTACTCACCGTTTGGGGCCCCAAAGTGATTTCCACGGTTGGTTTAACCCCATGGTGCGCTTACATGTCGATCATCAACAAGCGCACTTTGGGACGATTTTGGCCCATTTCTTGCATTATTACTTAGTTTTGGGGTCCCGGAGTGATTTCCACGATTGACGAACTCCGGGGTGCGTTTACGTGTCGGTCATAAACACTCACAATTTTGGCCAATTCTCGTCCGTTTCGTGCACTATTACTCACCGTTTGGGCGTCCCAGAGCGATTTCCACGATTGACAATCCCCGGAGTGCGTTTGCGTGTCTTTCGTCAACACTCACAGTTTTGGCCAATTCTGACGCGATTCGTGGGCTATTACTCACCATTTAGGGGTCCCGAAGCGATTTCCATAGTTGTTGAACCCCAAGGTGCGTTTAGGTGTCGGTCATCAACACTCACTGTTTTGGGGCCCCGGTGTGATTTCCACGATTAACGAACCGCGGGGTGCGTTTACATGTCGGTCATCAATACTAGTAGTTTTGGCCAATTCTGGCCCGTTTCGTGGACAATTACTCACTGTTTTGGGGCCCCGGAATGATTTCCACGATTAACGAACCCCCGGGTGCGCTTACGTGTCGGTTATGAACACTCACAGTTTTGGCCAATTCTAACGCGTTTTGTGGACTTTTAGTCACAGTTTTCTGGTCCTGAAGTGATTCCATAGTTGTTGAACCCCAAGGCGCACTTACGTGTTAGTCATCAACACTCACAGTTTTGGCTGATTCTGGCCTGTTTCATGGACTATTACTCCTTTGTTTTGGGGCCCGGTGATTTCCACGGTTAACGAACCGCGGGGTGCATTACGTGTCGGTCATCAACACTTTCGCGATTTTGGCGATTCGGCCCGTTCTTGGACTATTACTCTGTTTTTGGGTCAGCGTGATTTCCACGATTCTGAACCCGTGGTGCGTTTACGTGTCGGTCGATAACACTCACAATTTTGGCCAATTTCTGGTCCGTTTGTGTACTATTACTCACCGTTTTGGCGTCCAGGCGATTTCCATGATTTACAATCCCGGGGTGCGTTTGCGTCTCTGTCGTCAACACTCACAGTTTTGGCCAATTCGGCGCGATTCGTGAACTATTACTCATCATTTAGGGGTCGGCGATTCCATAGTGGTTGAACCTAAGGTCCGTTTATGTGTCAGTCATCAACACTCATAGTGTTGGCCGATTCTGGCCCGTTTCATGGACTATTACTCACCGTTTTGGGGCCCCAAAGTGATTTCCACGGTTGTTTGACCCCATGGTGCGCTTACGTGTCGATCATCAACAAGCGCATTTTGGGACGATTTTGGCCCATTTCTTGCATTATTACTTAGTTTTGGGGTCCCGGAGTGATTTCCACGATTGACGAACTCCACGGTGCGTTTACGTGTCGGTCATAAACACTCACAATTTTGGCCAATTCTCGTCCATTTCATGCACTATTACTCACCGTTTGGGCGTCCCAGAGAGATTTCCACGATTGACAATCCCCGGAGTGCGTTTGCGTGTCTGTCGTCAACACTCACAGTTTTGGCCAATTCTGACGCGATTCGTGGGCTATTACTCACCATTTAGGGGTCCCGAAGCGATTTCCATAGTTGTTGAACCCCAAGGTGCGTTTAGGTGTCGGTCATCAACACTCACTGTTTTGGGGCCCCGGTGTGATTTCCACGATTAACGAACCCGGGGTGCGTTTACATGTCGGTCATCAATACTAGTAGTTTTGGCCAATTCTGGCCCGTTTCGTGAACAATTACTCACTGTTTTGGGGCCCCGGAATGATTTCCACGATTAACGAACCCCCGGGTGCGCTTACGTGTCGGTTATGAACACTCACAGTTTTGGCCAATTCTACGCGTTTTGTGGACTTTTAGTCACCGTTTTACGGTCTGAAGTGATTCCATAGTTGTTGAACCCCAAAGGCGCGCTTACGTGTTGTCATCAACACTCACAGTTTTGGCTGATTCTGGCTGTTTCATGGACTATTACTCCTTTGTTTTGGGGCCCGGTGATTTCCACGGTTAACGAACGCGGGGTGCATTCGTGTCGGTCATCAACTTTCGCGGTTTTGGCGATTCGGCCCGTTTCTTGGACTATTACTCTGTTTTTGGGTCAGCGTGATTTCCCGATTCTGAACCCGTGGTGCGTTTACGTGTCGGTCGATAACACTCACAATTTTGGCCAATTTCTGGTCCGTTTTGTGTACTATTACTCACCGTTTTGGCGTCCAGGCGATTTCCCGATTTACAATCCCGGGGTGCGTTTGCGTCTCTGTCGTCAACACTCACAGTTTTGGCCAATTCGGCGCGATTCGTGAACTATTACTCATCATTTAGGGGTCGGCGATTCCATAGTGGTTGAACCTAAGGTCCGTTTACGTGTCGGTCATCAACACTCACAGTTTTGGCGATTCGGCCCGTTCATGGACTATTACTCACCGTTTTGGGGCCCCAAAGTGATTTCCACGGTTGGTTTAACCCCATGGTGCGCTTACATGTCGATCATCAACAAAGCGCACTTTGGGCGATTTTGGCCCATTTCTTGCATTATTACTTAGTTTTGGGGTCCGGGTGATTTCCACGATTGGCGAACTCGAGTGCGTTTACGTGTCGGTCATAAACACTCACAATTTTGGCCAATTCTCGTCCGTTTCGTGCACTATTACTCACCGTTTGGGCGTCCCAGAGCGATTTCCACGATTGACAATCCCATAGTGCGTTTGCGTGTCTGTCGTCAACACTCACAGTTTTGGCCAATTCGGCGCGATTAGTGGGCTATTACTCACCATTTAGGGGTCGGCGATTTCCATAGTTGTTGAACCCCAAGGTGCGTTTAGGTGTCGGTCATCAACACTCCTTGTTTTGGGGCCGGTGTGATTTCCACGATTAACGAACGCGAGGTGCGTTTACATGTCGGTCATCAATACTAGTAGTTTTGGCCAATTCGGCCCGTTTAGTGGACAATTACTCACTGTTTTGGGGCCGGAATGATTTCCACGATTAACGAACCCGGGTGCGCTTACGTGTCGGTTATGAACACTCACAGTTTTGGCCAATTCTACGCGTTTTGTGGACTTTTAGTCACCGTTTTACGGTCTGAAGTGATTCCATAGTTGTTGAACCCCAAAGGCGCGCCGTGTTAGTCATCAACACTCACAGTTTTGGCTGATTTTGGCTGTTTCATGGACTATTACTCACTTTGTTTTGGGGCCGGGTGATTTCCACGGTTAACGAACCGCGGGGTGCATTCGTGTCGGTCATCAACACTTTCGCGATTTTGGCGATTCTGGCCCGTTTCTTGGACTATTACTCTGTTTTTGGGTCCAAGCGTGATTTCCACGATTTAAGAACCCCGTGGTGCGTTTACGTGTTGGTCAATGACACTCACAATTTTGGCCAATTTCTGGTCCGTTTCGTGCACTATTACTCACCGTTTTGGCGTCCCGGAGCTATTTCCATGATTTACAATCCCCGGGGTGCGTTTGCGTCTCTATCGTCAACACTCACAGTTTTGGCCAATTCTGACGCGATTCGTGGACTATTACTCATCATTTAGGGGTCCCGAAGCGATTCCATAGTGGTTGAACCCTAAGGTCCATTTACGTGTCGGTCATCAACACTCACAGTTTTGGCGATTCGGCCCGTTCATGGACTATTACTCACCGTTTTGGGGCCCCAAAGTGATTTCCACGGTTGTTTAACCCCATGGTGCGCTTACGTGTCGATCATCAACAAGCGCACTTTGGGCCGATTTTGGCCCATTTCTTGCATTATTACTTAGTTTTGGGGTCCGGGTGATTTCCACGATTGGCGAACTCGAGTGCGTTTACGTGTCGGTCATAAACACTCACAATTTTGGCCAATTCTCGTCCGTTTCGTGCACTATTACTCACCGTTTGGGCGTCCCAGAGCGATTTCCACGATTGACAACCCCCGGAGTGCGTTTGCGTGTCTGTCGTCAACACTCACAGTTTTGGCCAATTCTGACGCGATTCGTGGGCTATTACTCACCATTTAGGGGTCCCGAAGCGATTTCCATAGTTGTTGAACCCCAAGGTGCGTTTAGGTGTCGGTCATCAACACTCACTTTTTTGGGGCCCCGGTGTGATTTCCACGATTAACGAACCGCGGGGTGCGTTTACATGTCGGTCATCAATACTAGTAGTTTTGGCCAATTCGGCCCGTTTAGTGGACAATTACTCACTGTTTTGGGGCCGGAATGATTTCCACGATTAACGAACCCGGGTGCGCTTACGTGTCGGTTATGAACACTCACAGTTTTGGCCAATTCTAGCGCGTTTTGTGGACTTTTAGTCACGTTTTACGGTCTGAAGTGATTTCCATAGTTGTTGAACCCCAAAGGCGCGCCGTGTTAGTCATCAACACTCACAGTTTTGGCTGATTTTGGCTGTTTCATGGACTATTACTCCTTTGTTTTGGGGCCGGGTGATTTCCACGGTTAACGAACCGCGGGGTGCATTCGTGTCGGTCATCAACACTTTCGCGGTTTTGGCGATTCGGCCCGTTTCTTGGACTATTACTCTGTTTTTGGGTCAGCGTGATTTCCACGATTCTGAACCCGTGGTGCGTTTACGTGTCGGTCGATAACACTCACAATTTTGGCCAATTTCTGGTCCGTTTGTAACTATTACTCACCGTTTTGGCGTCGGGCGATTTCCACGATTTACAATCCCGGGGTGCGTTTGCGTGTCTGTCGTCAACACTCACAGTTTTGGCCAATTCGGCGCGATTCATGAACTATTACTCATCATTTAGGGGTCGGCGATTCCATAGTGGTTGAACCCTAAGGTCCGTTTACGTGTCGGTCATCAACACT